>JAXCGZ010000152.1:0-102500 GCA_037179515.1 Halocaridina rubra
CTTAGCATATTTTAACATCTTAGTTTTGAAGAATATTGGTTAACTGCCTTAAGTAAGCAATGTGTTTGCTACTGGTAATATGTTCATACTACTAACTTCTTCATATTCACCAATAGAGGGAATAATTATTAATGTTTGCATCTGTGTTGCTTGATTCCTCCTAAGTTGAAAATATGAAACTAATTCCATCATTTAAACTCACGATGAATTGAACGATCATGTGCAGAGGCCACGAACGGCATTTGGAAGACGTATATAAAAGATTAAATATCTTACGCTTAAGTGGTAACTAGCTCTTTCTAAATATGAGTGGTGATTTGAATTGAATTGCTCAAGAATTGGATTAACAATATCATTCTCAAAAGTTTCCCATATTGAAAACACGTCCGTACTGTATATCGGTGAAGAAAAGAAAGTAGTTTTTTTTTTGTCAGTGAGAGAATTCATCAATAATCACTGTGCAGCCCAAGTGAAGTAGACAAAGATTTTGATTCATGTACAGTGCGGTTATATAAAGTCCAAAAAATCCTGCTGCGTAATAACTGCTGTGTGTGTGTTATATTATCCTGTATTTATATCTCCTTATAGAGGTTATTTTTATTGTTTTATTTTAGCTGGAGTGATCTATAGTCTTACTGTCAAAGGTGATTATTTAATCTTTTATTAAAAAAATGTTAGTAGCACTTCTTTTGACCAGTTGTTATTGGTGTACAAATTTTCTGTAAATTTATGATTGAACTGTGTGGACTGGAGCCCCTTTTTTGTTTGTATTTTATTTTATTTTTTTTTCCCTTTGGAAGTTGGAATTCAGAGTGGGTGTGGAAGGGGGGCAGAGCGGTGGGGTTGTGGTCTTGACAGGTCCCGACTGTGGGAACAATGTTCATCAATAAAACAAATGTACACAAGAAAACATTGTTTGGGTCTTATTCTCCTTTATGAGTGTCCGTGCTGTGGATGGCCAAAGAAAATGGCAAAAAAATGTAGTGAGCATACACTTCTATTACTACTCACACATACACACACACAGACTAAGTTGAGTGGGGACATAAACAGTCACAGTTTTTCCTAAGGGTTTCAGAATACTAAGGGTGGAAAGATCTGAGAGGACTGGTGGAGGGATAGCACTGCTCATAAGTGAAAGGATTCAAGTTGAAGAAATAAACTTGGCTATAGAAAGTGAGTTCAAGGAATTTCTTGTTGCTTGCATAAATATTGGGTCAGAGAGCATTATAATAACTTGTATATAACCCACCAAGGAACCAGAATAGGCTTGAAGTTTATGAGGAAAGTCATATAGGTACTATTGAAGTAAAAAACTCGGTTGTTAACATGGCACGGGGAAAAAAAATGTAGGATTTTGTTTATGGGAGATTTAAATCATAAAGAGATAGATTGGATAAATCTTGACCCACACAGTCGTGAGAACTCGTTCGGGGCAAGATTCCTAGATTGCGTACAAGGGAATTTCCTACACCAACATGTAATGGAACCAACGAGGGCCAGGGGTGGGGATGAGCCATCACTACTTGATCTAGTATTCACAGATAATGTGTTGGATATTGAAAATATTGAGTATGAATCACCAATTGGAAAGAGTGACCACTGTGTGTTGTTGATGGAGTATATCATTGAAGATATTCTGCCTGAGAGTAGAGGCACTGAGGACATGAGGAGGAACTATCCGAAAGGAAATTACATCAAAATGAATGAGCTTTTTGCACTTATTGACTGGAGAACCTTATTTTACAACAAATCTGTACAAGAAATGTATGACATCTTTTGTGAGAAATATGGGAAGATAGTAGATTGCTGCATACCTGTCACCAAAGTAGGTGTAATTCATGCCAGAGAGAAATGGTTCGATAATGAATAAAAGAGCTAAGGAGTGGAGAGACAAATGCTGGAAAAGGTATAGGAGGAGAAAAAACATAAATGCATGGCAAACCTACAAAAGAGCAAGAAATGACTACCTAAGTAAAAGGAGATAGGCAGAGAGAGACTATGAGAGGGACATCACCAGGAAGGCTAAAGAAAATCGCAAGCTTTTCCACAGCTTTATCAGAGGAAAGCTGAAGGTAAAAGAACAGGTTTTAAGGCTAAAGAGAGCGGATGGAAGCATCACTGAGACGAATGAAGAGATCTGCAAAGAATTTTACAAGGAGTTTATCAGTATTTACCATAGAAAATACCCCACCCCCTCAGACTGCAGAGATAGAAGCTCAAGGGCAGGTATTAGAGAACACCAACCTTACATCCACAGAGGTATGCAAAGCGTGGATGGATTTAGGTGTTCATAAAGCTACAGGTCCTGATGACATATCCCCTCATGTGTTTAAAAAATGCGCAAACTCAATATCAGTGGCACTAAGTATCATATTTAAAAAGTCACTGGAATCAGGGGAGATTCCAAGATGTTGGAAACAAGCAAATGTGATCCCTATCTTCAAAAGGGGAAGGAGGGATACGGCTCTGAACTATAGACCAGTTTCCTTGACCAGCATAGTTTGCAAAGTTATGGAGAAACTACTAAGGAAACATATCTCTCTTCACTTGGAATCCTTCAACTTTTTGTCAGTGAGGCAGCATGGCTTCAGAGAAGGTAGATCAACAGTAACAAACTTATTAGAATTTTATGATGAGGTAAGCCGAATCTTACAGGAAAGAGAGGGCTGGGCAGATTGCATATTCCTAGACTTCCAGAAAGCGTTTGACACTGTTCCACATGGGAGACTTATTAGGAAGCTGCAAGCAATGGCTAGAATAGGTGGATAAAAACTTACTTAGAAGGAAGGGAACAGAAGGTTAGAGTAAAACACTCAGTGTCTGAATGGAGAAGAGTTAGTAGTGGAGTTCCACAGGGTTCAGTTTTTTGCCACTTTTGTTCCTTGAATATGTAAATGACCTACCAGAGTCTGTAAATTCATTCATGAATATGTTTGCAGATGATGCAAAGATTGTGAAGAAAGTAAAAAACGAGACCAATGGTAGAGAATTTCAAGAGGATCTAAATAATCTGCATGAGTGGTCATAAAAGTGGCTAATGAAATTCAATACTTCAAAATGTAAGGTAATGAGAATGGGTACAAGTGCAAGAAGGCCCAAGCTTGACTACTCGGTGGCTGGAGTACAACTTCAAGAGACAGAAAATGAGAGAGATCTAGGAGTAAACATACTGGCAGATTTGTCTCCAGAAATACATGTAAATGGCATAGTAAGGGCAGCATATGCGTTCTTATCAAATGTAAGGGTAGCCTTCAGGCACATGGACAGGGAAATGTTCAGAAATATTTATGTAAACTATGTGAGGCCAAAACTCGAATATGTAGCCCCCTTTTGAAATCCACACTTGAAAAAGCACATAGCTAAGCTTGAAAAAGTTCAAAGACATGCCACGAAACTGGTGCCAGAATTACGCAATCTCAGTTATGATGAGAGGCTGAGGGAATTAGACTTACCATCAATCGAAGCTAGAAGATTGAGGGGGGATATGGTGACAGTCTTTTAATTCCTTCAGGGTTATGATAGAGTGGATAGGGATCGATATTTTGATATGGCTGGCTCTAGAACTAGAGGTCATAATTTGAAGCTTCGCAAGAAAACTTCTTTGCAGGATGTAAGGAAATACTTTTTCAGTGTAAGAGTAGTTGATAATTGGAATTGGCTAAGCGAGGAGGTAGTTAATGCTACCTCAATCCATAGTTTTAAGGACAGGTATGATAAGTATCACTAAGTATAAAATGGAACCGATCAGGAGACGGGAAGTTACAAGCTTTGGGCTCTTTCCCGTAAACACAATTAGGTAATCACAAAGCGGTAATATCGGGCATGAGCGAATCTCAGGAGCTAACATGGCAGGGGAGATTTGAAGAAAATAATGTTAGGGTTGTAGACCTGATAAGAAAACTTGGAGTAGTTTGTGGTCCTTAATATATTGTTAACATTGACCAACTAGGTATATATTCGAGGGAGGGAAAGCAGAGACCAACAAAAGTAACCTGTGAGAGAGGGGACACATAGGAAGGGATGGAAAGTATCAAAAACTTGTCGCAAGAGGCTAGAAGGTTAAATAAGGAAAGAAATGAAGAAGAGATGTAAAATTTTCATTTCAGAGTTCTTCCAGACAAAGGGGATATAATGAAGATAATGACAGAAAATCAGGGAATGGGGCCTCATTAACAATATTTTACACAAGAGCTGATGGATTAGCTGGTAAGGCAGTAGAATTAAAAGATAGGATTCACAACAGTAAGGCAGATATAGTAGAAGTTACAGAGACTTGAGTTGAGTGAGGACACAAACAGTGTCACAGTTTTTCCTAAGGGCTTCAGAATATTAAGGGTTGAAAATTCTGAGAGGACAGGTGGAGGGATATCACTGCTCATAAGTGAAAGGATTCAAGTTGAAGAAATAAGCTTGGCTATAGAAAGCGAGTTCAATGAATCTCTTGTTGCTCGCATAAATACTTGGTCAGAGAGCATTATAATAACTTTTGTATATAACCCACCAAGGAACCAACATAGGCTAGAAGTTTATGAGGAAAGTCATATAGGTACTGTTGAAGTCATAAACTCGTTTGTTAACATGGCACGGGAGAGAGAATGTAGGATTTTGATTATGAGAAATTTTAATCATAAAGAGATAGATTGGATGAATCTAGACCCACACAGTGGTGAGGACTCCTTTGGGGCAACATTCCTAAATTGCATACAAGGGAATTTCCTACACGAACATGTACTAGAACCAATGAGGGCCAGGGATGGTGATGAGGCATCACTACTTGATCTAGTATTCACAGATAACGTGTTGGATATTGAAAACAATGAGCATGAACCACCAATTAGAAAGAGTAACCACTGTGTGTTGTTGATAGAGTATATCATTGAAGATGTTCTGCCCAAGAGTAGAGGCACTGAGGACATGAGGAGGAACTATCCGAAAGGAGATTACATCAAAATGAATGAGATATCTTGCAGTTATTGAACTGGAGGACCTTATTTTACAACAAATCTGTACAAGAAATGGACATCTTATGAGAGAAATATGGGAAGATAGTAGATTGCTGCATACCTGTCACCAAAGTTGGTGTAATTCATGCCAGAGAGAAATGGTTCGATAATGAGTGTAAAAGAGCTAAGGAGTGGAGAGACAAATGCTGGAAAAGGTATAGGAGGAGAAAAAACATAAATGCCGGGCAAACCTACAAAAGAGCAAGAAATAATTACCTAAGTAAAAGAAGAGAGGCAGAGAGAGACTATGAAAGGGACATCACCAGGAAGGCTAAAGAAAATCCCAAGCTTTTCCACAGCTTTATCAGAGGAAAAATAAAGTAAAAGAACAGGTTTAAAGAATTAAGTGAGCGGATGGAAGCATCACTGAGACAGATGAAGAGATTTGCAAAGAATTGAACGAGGAGTTTCAGTCAGTATTTACAGTAGAAAATACCCCACCCCCTCAGATTGCAAAGATAAGAAACTTATGGGCCGGTATTAGGGAACATCAACTTTTCAGCCACAGAGGTATACAAAGCACTGATGGAGTTAGATGTCCAGAAAGCTACAGGCCCTGATGATATAACCCCCCACATACTTAAAAAATTCGCAAACTCAATATCATTGGCAATGAGTATCATATTTATAAAGTCACTGGAGTCAGGGGAGATTCCAAGATGCTGGAAACAAGAGAATGTCATATCTATCTTCAATTAGGGCAGGAGGGATACGGCTCTAAACTAAAGACCAGTTTCCTTGACCAGCATAGTTTGCAAAGTTATGGAGAAACTACTAAGGAAACATATCTCTCTTCACTTGGAATCCTTCAAATTTTTGTCAGTGAGACAACATGGCTTCAGAGAAGGTAGATCAACAGTAACTAACTTATTAGAATTTAATGATGAGGTAAGCTGAATCTTACAGGAAAGAGAAGGCTTGGCAGATTACATATTCTTAGACTTCCAGAAAGCGTTTGACACTGTTCCACATGGGAGACTTATTAAGAAGCTGCAAACAATGGCTAGGATAGGTGGGAATGTCTTGGAATGGATAAAAACTTACTTAGAAGGAAGGGAACAGAGGGTTAGAATAAGACGGTCAATGTCTGAATGGAAAAGAGTTAGTAGTGGAGCTCCACAAAGTTCAGGTTTAGGTCCACTTTTGTTCCTTGTATATGTAAGTGAACTACCAGAGTCTGTAAATTCATTCATGAATATGTTTGCAGATGATGCAAAGATTATGAAGAAAGTAAGAAACGAGAACAATGGTAGAGAACTTCAGGAAGATCTTAATAGTCTCCATGAGAGGTCAGCAAAGTGGCTAATAAAATTCAATACTTCAAGATGTAAGGTAATGAGAATGGGTACAAGTGCAAGAAAGCCCAAGCTTGACTACTCGGTGGCTGGAGTACAACTTCAAGAGACAAAGAATGAGAGAGATCTAGAAGTAAATATTCTGGCAGATATGTCTCCCGAAATACATATAATTGGCATAGTAAGGGCAGCATATGCATTCTTATCAATATAAGGGTAGCCTTCAGACAGATGGACAAGAAATGTTTAGAAATATTTATGTAAACTATGTGAGGCCAAAACTCGAATATGCATCCCCCTTTGGAATCCGCACTTGAAAAAGCACGTAGCTAAGCTTGAAAAAATTCAAAGACATGAAAAAAAACTGGTGCCATAAATACGTAATATCAGTTATGATGAGAGCTTAGGGAATTAGACTTACCAACACTCGAAGCTAGAAGATTGAGGGGGGATATTGAGACAGTCTTTAAATTCCATCATGGTTATGATAGAGTGGATAGGGATCGATATTTTGATATGGCAGGCTCTAGAATTAGAGGTCATAGTTTGAAGCTTTGTAAGAAAACTTCTTTGCAGGATGTAAGGAAATACTTTTTTAGTGTAAGAGTAGTTGATAATTGGAATTCTCTAAGCGAGGAGGTAGTTAATGCTAACTCAATCCTTAGTTTTAAGGACATGTATGATAAGTATCAATAAGTACAAAATGGAAGCAGTCAGGAGACGGGCAGGTACGAGCTTTGGGTTCTTTCCTGTAAGCACAATTAAGTACTCACACAAAGAGAGACATACAAAGGGGAGATAAAAAAGATAATGACAGAAGATCAGGGAATGGGGCCTCATTAAGATTGTTATACATAAATGCTGATGGATTAGCTGGTAAGGTAGTAGAAATAAAAGATAGACTTCACAACAGTAAGGCAGATATAGTAGCAATTACAGAGACTAAGTTGAGTGAGGACATAAACAATGTCACAGTTTTTCCTAAGGGCTTCAGAATACTAAGGGTTGAAAGATCTGAGAGGACTGGTGGAGGGATAGCACTGCTCATAAGTGAGAGGATTCAAGTTGAAGAAATAAACTTGGCTATAGAAAGTGAGTTCAGGGAATTTCTTGTTGCTCGCATAAATACTGGGTCAGAGAGCATTATAATAACTGTTGTATACAACCCACCAAGGAACCAAAATAGGCTTGAAATTTATGAGGAAAGTCATATAGGTACTATTGAAGTCATAAACTCAGTTGTTAACATGGCACGGGAGAAAAAATGTAGGATTTTGATTATGGGAGACTTTAATCATAAAGAGATAGATTGGATAAATCTTGACCCACACAGTGGTAAGGACTCATTCGGGGCAAGATTCCTAGATTGCGTACAAGGGAATTTCCTACACCAACATGTAATGGAACCAACAAGAGCCAGGGGTGGGGATGAGCCATCACTACTTGATCTAGTGTTCACAGATAATGTGTTGGATATTGAAAATATTGAGTATGAACCACAAATTGGAAAGAGTGACCACTGTGTGTTGTTGATGGAGTATATCATTGAAGATATTCTTCCTGAGAGTAGAGGCACTGAGGACATGAGGAGGAACTATCCGAAAGGAGATTACATCAAAATGAATGAGCTTTTTGCAGTTATTGACTGGAGAACCTTGTTTTACAACAAATCTGTACAAGAAATGTATGACATCTTTTGTGAGAAATATGGGAAGATAGTAGATTGCTGCATACCTGTCACCAAAGTAGGTGTAATTCATGCCAGAGAGAAATGGTTCGATAATGGGTGTAAAAGAGCTAAGGAGTGGAGAGACAAATGCTGGAAAAGGTATAGGAGGAGAAAAAACATAAATGCATGGCAAACCTACAAAAGAGCAAGAAATGACTACCTAAGTAAAAGGAGAGAGGCAGAGAGAGATTATGAGAGGGACATCACAGGAAGGCTAAAGAAAATCCCAAGCTTTTCCACAGCTTTATCAGAGGAAAACTGAAGGTAAAAGAACAGGTTTTAAGGCTAAAGAGAGCGGATGGAAGCATCACTGAGACGGACGAAGAGATCTGCAAAGAATTGAACAAGGAGTTTCAGTCAGTATTTACAGTAGAAAATACCCCACCCCCTCAGATTGCAGTGATAGAAGCTCAAGGGCCGGTATTAGAGAACACCAACCTTACAGCCACAGAGGTATGCAAAGCGCTGATGGATTTAGATGTTCATAAAGCTACAGGTCCTGATGACATATCCCCTCATGTGCTTAAAAAATGCACAAACACATTATCAGTGGCACTAAGTATCATATTTAAGGAGTCACTGGAGTCGGGGGAGATTCCAAGATGCTGGAAACAAGCAAATGTGATACCTATCTTCAAAAAGGGAAGGAGGGATACGGCTCTGAACAATAGACCAGTTTCCTTGACCAGCATAGTTTGCAAAGTTATGGAGAAACTACTAAGGAAACATATCTCTCTTCACTTGGAATCCTTCAACTTTTTGTCAGTGAGGCAACATGGCTTCAGAGAAGGTAGATCAACAGTAACAAACTTATTAGAATTTTATTATGAGGTAAGCCAAATCTTACAGGAAAGAGAGGGCTGGGCAGATTGCATATTCCTAGACTTCCAGAAAGCGTTTGACACTGTTCCACATGGGAGACTTATTAGGAAGCTGCACTCAATGGCTAGAATAGGTGGAAATGTTTTGGAATGGATAAAAACTTACTTAGAAGGAAGGGAACAGAGGGTTAGAGTAAGACACTCAGTGTCTGAATGGAGAAGAGTTAGTAGTGGAGTTCCACAGGGTTCAGTTTTAGGGCCACTTTTGTTCCTTGTATATGTAAATGACCTACCAGAGTCTGTAAATTCATTCATGAATATGTTTGCAGATGATGCAAAGATTGTGAAGAAAGTAAAAAACGAGAACAATGGTAGAGAACTTCAGGAGGATCTAAATAATCTGCATGAGTGGTCAGAAAAGTGGCTAATGAAATTCAATACCTCAAAATGTAAGGCAATGAGAATGGATACAAGTGCAAGAAGGCCCAAGCTTGACTACTCGGTGGCTGGAGTACAACTTCAAGAGACAGAAAATGAGAGAGATCTAGGAGTAAACATACTGGCAGATTTGTCTCCAGAAATACATATAAATGGCGTAGTAAGGGCAGCATATGCATTCTTATCAAATGTAAGGGTAGCCTTCAGGCACATGGACAAGGAAATGTTCAGAAATATTTATGTAACCTATGTGAGGCCAAAACTCGAATATGCAGCCCCCTTTTGGAATCCACACTTGAAAAAGCACATAGCTAAGCTTGAAAAAGTTCAAAGACATGCCACAAAACTGGTGCCAGAAATACGCAATCTTGGTTATGATGAGAGGCTGAGGGAATTAGACTTACCATCACTCGAAGCTAGAAGATTGAGGGGGGATATGGTGACAGTCTTTAAATTCCTTCATGGTTATGATAGAGTGGATAGGGATCGATATTTCGATATGGCTGGCTCTAGAACTAGAGGTCATAGTTTGAAGCTTCGTAAGAAAACTTCTTTGCAGGATGTAAGGAAATACTTTTTCAGTATAAGAGTAGTTGATAATTGGAATTCGCTAAGCGAGGAGGTAGTTAATGCTATCTCAATCCATAGATTTAAGGACAGGTACGATAAGTATCACTAAGTCTAAAATGGAACCGATCAGGAGACGGGAAGATACGAGCTTTGGGCTCTTTCCCGTAAACACAATTAGGTAATCACAATTAGGTAATCACACAAATGCTGATGGATTAGCTGGTAAGGAAGTAGAATTAAAAAGATAGGATTCACAACAGTAAGGCAGATATAGTAGCAATTACTGAGACTAAGTTGAGTGAGGACATAAACAGTGTCACAGTTTTTCCTAAGGGCTTCAGAATATTAAAGGTTGAAAGATCTGAGAGGAGTGGTGTAGGGATAGCACTGCTCATAAGTGAAAGGATTCAGGTTGAAGAAATAAACTTTTGTATATAACCCACCAAGGAACCAGAATAGGCTAGAAGTTTATGAGGAAAGTCATATAAGTACTATTGAAGTAATAAACTCAGTTGTTAACATGGCACGGGAGAGAAAATGTAGGATTTTGATTATGGGAGATTTTAATCATAAATAGATAGATTGGATAAATCTTGACCCACACAGTGGTGAGGACTCATTCGGGGCAAGATTCCTAGATTGCGTACAAGGGAATTTCCTACACCAACATGTAATGGAACCAACGAGGGCCAGGGGTGGGGATGAGCCATCACTACTAGATCTAGTATTCAAAGATAATATGTTGGATGTTGAAAAATTTGAGTATGAACCACCATTTGTAAAGAGTGACCACTGTGTGTTGTTGATGGAGTATATCATTGAAGATATTCTGCCTGAGAGTAGAGGCACTGAGGACATGAGGAGGAACTATTCGAAAGGAGATTACATCAAAATGAATGAGCTTCTTGCACTTATTGACTGGAGAACCTTATTTTACAACAAATCTGTACAAGAAATGTATGACATCTTTTTTGAGAAATATGGGATGATAGTAGATTGTTGCATACCTGTCACCAAAGTAGGTGTAATTCATGCCAGAGAGAAATGGTTCGATAATGGGTGTAAAAGAGCTAAGGAGTGGAGAGGCATATGCTGGAAAAGGCATAGGAGGAGAAAAAACATAAATGCCTGGCAAACCTACAAAAGAGCAAGAAATGACTTCCTAAGTAAAAGAAGAGAGGCAGAGAGAGTCTATTAGAGGTGTGTACCATTCTTTCTGCTTCACCATTTGCTGCTGGGTGATAGTGTGCAGATAGTGTATGTCTAATGCCATTTACCTTTAAGAAATTCTCAAATTCTTCTGAACAGAACTGAGGACCATTATCTGCAACTATTCTCTCTGGGATGCCATGAGTAGAAAATAATGTCATGAGGACTTTAACTGTATTTAGAGAAGTTGTTGTCTGCATTGGAATGATGTCATTCCATTTGCTATAAGCATCAACTACTACTAAATAAGAATTTCCCAGAAAGGGTCCTGCATAATCAATATGCAGTCTCTGATATGGGTATCTTGCACATTCCCATGGGTGTAAACTTATTGACTTAGGGTTGTTTTGCTGTAATGCACAATCCTGACAATCCTTTATATAATCCTCTATATATTTATCTACATTTGGCAACCATATGAAACTTCTGGCTATAGCTTTTAACTTCACAATTCCTTGATGACCTTCATGTATTTCTTCCAAAACCTCTTTTCTGAGTGGCATAGGAATTACTACTCTAGCTCCTCTCAAGATACAGTCTTGTTCTATACTTAATTCTTCCTTAACTGCTTTATAAGCTTGACACTCTTCTCCTTCTAAGAACTTATCATTTCCTGTCATAAAATATTCCTTTACTTTACATAGGACCTTATCTTTTGTTGTGCTTTGTCCAAAGTTCTTTGCTCTCAAGGGTAAGTTCTGAGTTTCAATCAATAGTATGGACTTTTCATGCCCTTCTGGTGCTTTTTCTATTGGTAATCGTGACAATGCATCTGCATTTCCCATTTTACTAGTGGGTCTATACTCTAATGAGTAATAATAAGCAGCTAATATCATTGCCCATCTCTGTAGTCTAGCTGCAACTAGCGATGGTAGTCCTGCTTTTGGACCTATGATAGCTAATAGTGGCTTATGGTCAGTGACCAAAGCAAAGATTTTCTTTCCATACAAATACATGTGAAATTTCTTAACTCCATAGATCAACGATAAGCCTTCCTTCTCTATTTGAGAATAATTTTGCTCAGCTTTATTCAACAATCTTGAAGCAAATGCAATAGGTTTTTCTGTGCCATCTGGCATTTCATGTGCTAAGACAAAACCTATTCCAACTTGTGAGGCATCACATACTACTTTCAAAGGAAGATTTTTTTTAAAGTGTACTAAAAACTATCAGAACAAATCTCCTTTTTTATTTTTTCAAAAGTACTCTGACACTCCTGTGACCATTTCCACTTTACCTCATTCTTTAATAGCTGGTATAAGGGATAAGCTATTGTTGCTAAATCTTTAATAAATTTTGCATAGAATGTTACTAATCCAAGAAATGCTTGCAACTCTTTAACATTTGATGGTACTTTAGCTTCCCATACTGCTTTTATCTTATCTTTTGTTTTGTGAATGCCATTTTCATCTATCACAAATCCTAAATAATTTACTGATGATGCATTGAATAGACATATATTCTTGTTTATCGTCATATCATTTTCCTTCATTTTATCTAGTACTTTCTTTAATCTCTGATAATGCTGTTGTTCATCTTTTTCCCCGACAACTATGTCATCTACAAAGCAGAAAACACCATCTAATCCTATGAATAGCTTGTCCATAGTCTCTTGCCATAAGGCTGGACTGCTTGCTACTCCATAGGGTGGTCTTTTTGGTTGATATAGCCCTAAATGAATATTTAGTGTACATATTTCTTGTGACTTTGTGTCCATTGTTAACTGCTGAAAAGCATTTTTCAAGTCTATTTTCGAGAATATCTTACAACCTCCCATAGTAGCAAACATAATACTAGGGTTAGGTAAAGGATGATGAGCAACTTTTAATTGTGGGTTCACTGTGACTTTATAATCACCACATAGTCTTACTCCTCCATCAGGCTTTGCTACGGGTACTAAAGGTGTAGCCCACTGACTATATTTTACCTTTTGCCAATTTCCTTCTTCCTCTAGTCTCAATATTTCTTTTTCGACTTGAGTTTTCAGTGCGAAAAGTATTTGTCTGGGTGGCAAAAATTTTGGCATTGCATTTTCCTTTAATTCTAAGTTTGCAGTCACATTGTTTATAGTACCCAAACCTGTCTTAAAAGTTGTTTCATTCTCTTCCATCAGATCTTGTGTACTTATACTATTTATTTTTAAATTTGCTTTCTTTATCAGTTCTGGAAAGTTTAGCTTTAGGCCTTTTATCCAGTTTAAACCTAACAATCCCTTTATATTTCGTGTTACTATTACAACTGGTAATTCCACAATTTGTTTCTCATATTTTACCATAACTTCAGCTTTTCCTATTGTTTCAATCTTTCGATTATTGTAATCTGTGATTAAGGAACTTGTGTCCTCCTCTATTTTCAGATAAGGTATACTCTTGGCTACTTCTTCTGAAATCAGTTATATCTGCAGCTGTATCTAACTGCATTTCTATATTTTTTTCCATTTACTTGTACTTCAAACATTATTCTCTTATTTGTGTGAGTGGAATTTAGTTGGAAAGAAAAGTTTTCGTGTTCTAAGTTTTCTTGTTCTCTTTCTTTTGTACAATGTATGTTTTTCTTGTCAGCTTGTTTTGTTTGTTTCTTAAGACATTTCCTGGAAAAATGTCCATAATATTCACAAAACTGGCACACATTGTTATAACCAGGACACTTATATCTATCATTCGGATGATGATTATTATAACCACACCTGTAACATTCTTTATATTTGTTACTATTAGGTGTTTGTGCTTTATTCCCTTGCCAGTAACTGGAAGTATTGTTCTTTTACCTTTTTTCAATGTTTCCTGTTTTTTTTTTTTGTGATTTATGGTTACTTGAGCCTGATTTATTCGGTTGTTTGTACTGCATTACTTTATTTACACTTCCAGACTGAGGTTTTTGATAATTTTCCTCAATCCTTTTATTTTGAACTCGAGACTGTTCATAAGCTCTTGCAATTTCCAACAACTTTTGGAGATTCAAGTCTTTAGCTTGTAATAGCTTTTCTCTAAGCTCACTGGATTTGCATTTACAAATGACTAAATCGACTATTAAGTCTTCCTCAGAGTTATGGGTATCATATTTGCAAAATTGACTTTGCTTTTTTAATCTTGTGACAAACATATCTATACTCTCATTTTTTCGAGGCTCAAGTGCCATGAATACGCTACGTTCGTACCTGATATTTTCACTGAGGTTAAAATAGTTCCCTAATGCTTCTATGGCTTTATTATATGTATTATCCTCAGTGGCTAGTGTTTTAAATATATCCTAAACCTCTGGGCCTGCTATGTGCAGTAGGATGCTGACCCTCTGCTTGTCGGTTTTCGTGGCCAAGCAATCCAAATATATTTCAAATGAATCAATATATTTCCTTCACCTGTGTGCCACTGTTCTAGGGTCACATTCAATAGAAAAATGAGGTGGTGCTGGTATTTGAGAAGTCATTCTTGTGCCTTTATTTATTATAGGCTTAGCCTAATTACTTTCCTTTAACTATCTTTATCTTTTTCTTAATCCAGGTACTGTATAACCTTTACTACATAATATACATGCATGTATTTAAAAATTACTTAGCCTATACACATTCATAAAATTATTTGGACGAATGTTTTCTTTCCGTCTGCTGCTGAGGGTTTTTTTGCTTGCTGACGTAAGAATCTTCCTGGTTGCCTGAGGTACGATGTCCTCTTGCGTGGAAGATATCTGGCAGGAACTGGTTATCGGTTATTATTATCGTTCCCCTCACAACTCTTTCTTCTGAGTTTATCCCATCCTCGTCGCCAATAATGTGTTTCTTATTTGCAAGAATGATAATAATCTTGTAGATATCTTTTATGTTGCCAAGTGTAGGCCTCTTTATTATATGAATATGTTAATATATCACATATTCCATTTTCGTCACAGATGACATAGGATTAATAAGAGGTATATAAAACACTCCGTCCTCAACAGGGTTTATTATGTAGAAGTTAATAATATGTTACATAAACTTACAACTAATCAAATTACAAGAACAAATGAGAATCTACTTAGAGGGATCAAAACATAAGTACTTTACATAGAATCAAATATAAAAGAATTACATCCTATATAGGTTTCTTTCAAGTCATACTCTTTGTACTTAAGAATGTTATTTATTTGCTTATGGAAAGCGGTAATTTTAAATGGAGAATATCTTTGACAAAATACATAACTGCTTACATACATAACAGTGGACCTTGGCAGGCAGTTATGGCAGAGATGCAAGGGAGAGACAGTATTTTAGGTGCAACAAGCGGAAGCAAATAAAATGCGAGAAATATTGTGGGTAAAATAGGTTACTGAAGAAACAAATCTCCAGAACATTCTTTGCGTTGCAGGAGACGTAATTTTAACTAGTCAAATAATAAAGAGGCTACTGAAATTTATCTAGACAGACTAATGACATATCAGCAGGGTGAAATTTATTAAAAAAATATCAGCAAGAGCAATTTTTATAATATAACAAAATATATCAGCAAAGCAATTTTATAATAAGAAAATTGCATAAACAATGTATCTATAGCCTCATTCATAAGAAACAAAGAAAGAGGAGAAAACAGAAATAGGAGGGAGATTTTATGTTGGGATCATGCTTTCTACACATACAAGAATATTGAAAAAGATATACTAAAATATAAATTACAAATAATTATAATCTGCAAAATGCAAGGAATGAGATTTTTTAAGTAAGAAAATAAAAGAGACAGTTACTAGTTAGCTACATAGCTAATAAGGCATCAACTACTGCCTCTGGTGACTTGAGCGAAACACTCTGTCAAAATTTTGATGGACGAATAACACCAAACTTTAGAAGAGCATTAAATTCTTCTTTGGCATGTCAGCAGGTAATGGACGAGTTTTTGCATATACTGGTGGTGTGTCACTTGTTTCAATACGATGGTACATGACATTGTTAGATGTAGTAGCAGTAGAGTCACTTGCCTGTAAAAAGAGTTGGGAATTCAAACAAGGCTCATTGGGCACACTAGGGTAAGTTACTGGACTTATTTAAGTAGATAGGGGTAACCATACCTGTAAAGAGTTGTTGTGGCACTTGTATTAAAGTATTTGAATCCATCAGCATCTTTATTTTGCAATCAGCTAGCAGTTTAAAGCAGGAGCGGAAACCCAAACCCAAGGTTGAGTAACTGATGCTACTACTAAATTCCAGTGGAAACTTCTTCTCAGGAGAGGAATAGCAATGTCTGTTGAAATTTCATCAAAACATGGCACAGGTTTACCGTTTGCAGCAGAAATGAAGACAGCACTAGGTCGCAAATAGTATTTAGCTGCTATGAGGTGAGGGAGAATAGAGACACTTGCTCCTGTGTCTACAATGAACTCTACTTTGTGATCCAAAATTAATGCGGGTACCACTAGAAGATGCAGGGCAGAGACCGCATGTACAGTGACCTGCTGACTTACTTTCCCAAATTTGAAGGAGCTGGAGATGATGGGAGGGAATTAGAAAGTATTTGTACACTGCTCTTACCTGGATATTCACACCATGGTTTGCAAGTGCGTGCTGCAACACCATAAAAGATATGAGCACGGCAGACTTTAGCTCTTTGTCTGGGCCTATAATGTCTTGGTCCCAAATTTCAGTTTGTAAAAGTATCCATTTTTGTGACAGCTTGAGAGAGAGGATGATGTGCAGGCTCATGATGTTCTGTTGAGGGTACATTGCAAAGTTCATAAGTTTTTGTCATTGGGGCTATTTTATCAGCTCTTTTACCAAATTCATCAAGTGAAACAGAATAATTAGCAGCAAGAATGGCACCTAAAGTTGGTGGCATTGAACTGATAAATTTATGCCTAACTAAGTCTTCAGATACATTACATGTAGCAGCAATAGATATTATTTTGTCCAAAAATAATGACGATTTTCCCGTAAACACTGTTTAGATAATACATTTTCAAACAGTTCTGTTATTGTTTCTTCGTACCTGGAGAGCACTTTGTCTTTGAGTTTTGTATAATTTTCTCTTTCTAGCACATTTTAACTTAATACTGACAACACTATTGGTGGGAGACGTTGTTTACAACAATGAAATTTAGAAGCTTCAATTTTCACTTGGTTCATTTTAAAAAAGTTTTCTAAGACTAGGAACCAAACTGTCGGGTTATCTGATAAAAATTCTGGGATATCATGATTAGCATGAAGAACGTCTAATTCTGTAGATGTAGCCATTATTAGTGTCACAAGCGGGAATTTTAGTCTATCCTATCCCCTTAGATTTATAAGACGCCAGTACTCAACAAGCTCACAAGTGGAAAATTCAGTCTTTCCTATCCACTTTTGTCTGTATGGAGGGCTACACTACTTGGTTAGGTAGAAGGTGGAGGAGCCTAAACACATAATTATGTGTGCTGATGCCACCAACTCCACGTGTAAGAGGTACTGGAGAGTTAGGAGCGCCAAACATCCTTTGTGGTACAAAGTACTCCTTATTTAGTCCGCTAAGGCAAGGGGTGCTCAGACACATAATGTGTTGTATGTATTGCCATGAAGGCCACCTATTCCAGGGGTGAAGGTGAGGGGATACTGGAAATTTTGGAGTGCCTAACATTCTTTATAGTACAAAGTACGCAATATGTAGTCCGTTAAGGCAAGTGATGGCCAAACACAAAGCGCTGTATGTGAATCATATTAATATAAAGATGACAGTAAAATATACATACAATAATAAAAATCTAAATAAATAATAATGAACATAATACATTATTACTGCAAAAACATTGGTTAGTGTAAATCTCCACCCACGAGTAGATTGGAAACGTGTCATGTAGAGGATACTGACAAAGCAGTGTGGACTACAAACAAAAGTAACTAATTCAATAAATATGTAAATTAGGCAAATTCATTAATTTTAATAAAGTTAATACTTTTTACTGACACTGCATACTGTGACAGAGTGTTTTGCTCAAAGTCACCAGAGGCTGTAGTAGATGCCTTATTAGTTAACTTAGTAATTATTAAATGTTTTTTTCTTACTAAAATAATTCTCACTCTTTGCCTTTTACAGATTATGAATATTTGCAGTTTATATTTCAGCGTATAGCTAATTTTAAATATATCTTATTTAATATTCTTGTTCGTGTAGAAAGCATGATCCCAATATAAAGGATCCCCCTATTTCTGTTTACTGATCGTGCCTTTTCTTCAAACAAGGCCATAATCCTAGCGAGTCTATTGGATAGGATTTTTTTTTACAATTTTCTTATGATAAAATAGCTCTTGCTAATAAATTTTTTATATTATAAAAATTGTTCCTGCTGATAAATTTTTTTTAAATTTGACCTTGCTGATATGTCATTAGCCTGTCTAGATACATTTCAGTAGCTTATTGATTATTTGAATAGTTAAGTTCCGTCTCCTACAACGCAAAGAACTTTCTAGAGATTGTTTACCAGTAATCTATTTTGCCATAATAATTTTCATTTTACTTTATTTGCTTCCACGTGTTGCACCTAAAATACTGTCTCCCTCTTACATCTCTGCCATAATTGCCAGCCAGGGACCACCACTACAGTAACCCTCGAATATTATAAGAATCAGTTACTGATTTGCAAATACATCTTACAGATGATGTCAACAGGAGGGACATTGAATCGTTCTCATTTGGCGGCCAAACATCCCAGAGGCAAGATCGTGCCTCAGCAGTCAAGCTTATTTCAAACGTTATTTACATGGCACCTTCACAGGAATCCATCCGGCACAAACAAGGTGAGGGATAGTGTATGGTAAAGCTCGTTGGTCAAGAAAATTGGGAATTCGAGAATTGGCTCAACTCGTTACTGGTTAAATTCATTACTGGTCAAATCCTACGAAAATCTTCTCAGCTTCTATTCCCATACAAAACGAACTTTTGTAGACTACCTAACTGGAATCTCATTTCCCAGAGTTAATTCCTTAACTTGGAAATTACTGCTGATATACATTAATAAGAATTTTCTTTCATTGAATGTGCCAAACGAAAATCTCATCCTCAGAAGATTGTTTATGATCCTGTAAAAAGGAATTCTAATTTCATTTCACCCCTTTCTACCATCGTAAATAAAGTGCTAAAATACTGTCTCTCCCTTACATCTCTGCCATAATTGCCAGCCAGGGACCACCACTACAGTAACCCTCGAATATTATAAGAATCAGGTACTGCTCTGGAAATACATCTTACAGATGATATCACCAGGAGGGACATTGAATCGTTCTCATTTGGCGGCCAAACATCCCAGAGGCAAGATCGTGCCTCAGCAGTCAAGCTTATTTCAAACGTTATTTACGTGGCATCTTCACAGGAATCCATCCGGCACAAACAAGGTGAGGGATAGTGTATGGTAAAGCTCGTTGGTCAAGCAACTTGGGAATTCGAGAACTGGTTAAACTCGTTACTGGTTAAATTCATTACTGGTCAAATCCTACGAAAATCTTCTCAGCTTCTATTCCCATACAAAACGAACTTTTTGTAGACTACCTAACTGGAACCTCATTTCCCAGAGTTAATTCCTTAACCTGGAAATTACCGCTGATATACATTAATAAGAAATTTCTTTCATTGAATGTGCCAAACGAAAATCTCATCCTCAGAAGAGTGGTTATGACCCTGTAAAAATCGATTCCTTTTCCTAACGAATTCTAATTTCACTTCACCCCTTTCTACCATCGTAAATAAAGTGCTTAACGTCAGAAACTCGTGAATAAAGTTATTTACTATATAAACTGCAAGTAATTAATCATTTAACTAAAGTGTTTTATGCTATATACCGCATATAATTAAGAAGTAATTTTACCCTGTTGGCTTTGCTAATAGTTCTTGTTAGCCACAATTTAATGAATACATACTGTATTCATCTTGCTGATTCTTCATATATTGGAAATAAAGTGTTTTGAGTTATAAGTTGCGAATACTTCAAAAGGTGGTTTTGCCCCTTTTTCATTACAAATAGTTCTTGATAACCAAAAGTGAATGAATACTGTATTTATCTCATAGATTCTTCCTTTATCATAAATAGAGTGTTTTACCATATAAATTGCGAATAATCAATAAGCATTGCAACTTTTGTGGTTGCCCACAATCTTAGAAATACATACTGTATTTGTCCTGCTTATTCTTCAGTTATTGTGAATAAATTGTTTTCCTTTAATACCGGCAAATAATTAATGGTTTTGTATGCTCTTACGGTACCATAAATATTTCTGGTTAGCTGTGACTAACCAATATATTTTCATCCAGCAGAATAATATTGTAAATTCATTATATGTGTGCTCGTGCTTTCGGTTTTCCCATTATTAACGGTGTGTCCTTTCTGCTTCTACAATTGCAGTGTCCTCTATTCTACTCTGCCTGTGAGACACAGGTGATCGTCGAGTTGAGGCCAAAGTCTTGGCATCCATCTGTGTTGCTGGGAATCAAAATCATGCTTACCACCTCTGGGATTCGAGGCAGCATTCCATAAATTTAAATTCAAAATTTGTTCCAGCTCCAAAAATTAATTCAATTCTTTTAATGTGTCACTGCATTTCCAAAATTAAAAGAAAGTTGAATTCTGACTTTCATTTAACTGAGTAGTGGTATACGGGTGGGGTGTTCAAGTATAGTAATATCTGCCCTGTCTGTTTGTGAACTATTACCGAGTTCAGTACTTTAAGTCCCCTTAGTAAAACAGAAACTTAACAACCTCCCCATTCCCACACATACTTAATAATAACTCTTATACTTAATAGCTTAAATGAAGCCCTTATAAAATTTAGTGTTTTTATAAGAGGGTGGTAGTCTGTACATGCCTGTAGGGCTCTGAGTTATATGATAACTTTATGCTACAACCTAAATACAAACAAACTCAAATTAATCATCACACCATTAATAATATTAAATTCTTAATATTAGCTATCAAAGAAATAACAAAATAAAGGAAATTAAAAGTAAGCAGAGAATCTTAAACATCTACAATGTCTTAGATATAGGTAAACAAATCAGTCAGCTTATAATCAATATCTCACCTCATTACAAGACAAATGCTGGAAAAGGTATATAATGAGAAAAAGAATAAATGCCTGGCAGACTTGCACAACAGCAAGAAATGATTGCATAAGTAAAAAAGAGACTATGGGAAGGAAATCACCAGGAGGGCTAAAAATATCCCAAACTTTCCACAGCTTTATCAGAGGATAACTGAAGGAAAAAAGAAAAGGTTTTAAAGCTAAAGAGAGCGGGTAGAAGCATCACTGAGACGGATGAAGATATCTGCGGAGAATTGACCAAGGAGTTTCAGTCAGTATTTACAGCAGAAAATATCCCACCCCCTCAGATTGCAGAGATACGAGCTCATGGGCTGGTATGAGAGAACATCATCTTTTCAGTCACAGAGGTATGCAAAACACTGATGGAGTTAAATGTCCATAAAGCTACGAGTCCTGATGATTTATCCCCTTAGTGTATGTACTTAAGAAATGCGCTAAATCAATATCGGTGGCACTATGTATTATATTTTAAAGTTGCTGGAATCTGGGGAGATGCCAAGATGCTGGAAACTTTGCAAAGTTATGGAAATACTACTAAGAAAACACATCTCTCTTCACTAGGAATCTTTCAACTTTTTGTCAGTGAGAAAACATGGCTTCATAAATGGTCGATGAACTTTAACAAACTTATTAGAATATTATGATGAGGTAAGCTGAATCTTACAAGAGAGAGATGGCTGGGCATAGTGCATATTCCTAGACTTCCAGAAGGCATATGATGCGGTCCCACACGGGAGACTTATTAAGAAGCTACAAACAATGGTGAGAATAGGTGCAAAAGTTTTGGAATGGATTAAAACGTACTTAGAAGGAAGGGAACAGAGGGTTAGAGTAAGACACTCTGTGTCTGAATATATAATGGTCAGTATTGGAGCTTCACAGGGTTAAGTTTTAGTGCCACTTTTGTTCCTTGTATATGTAAATGATCTACCAGAGTCTGTGTATTCATTCATAAATATGCTTGCAGAAGATGCAAAGATTGTGAAGATTATAAGAGAAGAGAACAATGTTAGAGAACTTCAGTAAGACCTAAATAGTCTGCGTGAGTCGTCTGAAAAATTGACCAATGAAATTCAATGCTTCTAAATGTAAGCTATTGAGAATGGGGACAAGTGCAAGAAGCCCCAAGTTTGAATACTCAATATCAAGAGGAAGACCTCAAGAGTCAGAGAATGATAGAGATCTAAAAGTAAACATACTGGTCGATTTGTCTCTAGAAATGCCTATAAATGGCATAGTAAGGGCAACATATGCTTTCTTAGCAAATGTAAGGATAGCCTTCGGGCTCATAGACAAGGAAATGTTCAGAAATATTCATGTAACCTATGTTAGGCCAAAGCTTGCAAATGCAGCCCCTTTTGGACTTCACACTTGAAAAAGCACATAGTTAAGCTGGAAAAAGTTAAAGACATACAACAAAACTGGTGCCAGAAATACGCAATCTCAGTTATGATGAGAGGCCGTGAGAATTAGACTTATTATCAATCAAAGCCATGTAAATGAGAGGGGATATGGTGATTGTTTGTGGAGGGAAATCGAGGGATAGCTTTGGACTCTTGGGAAATTTATTAACATACTCCTGAACATAAATTAAACCCAGAAACCAAAGAAGTAAAACAAATTACCATTTAGGCAGCAGAATTATAACATTTTATGTAGTTTATAAACATGAAAATACAACTTGACAATACAATATAAAAAAAGGTCATACATTTAGATATTTCACCTAATATTCATCATTATTCAGTTTCAACATCTTACCCATAAAATATTCATTTACTCACCCTATTTGGGGTTTTTAGTTTTCAAGATTGTATTATTATGTATATTCTTTGGTCTTTGACATTATTTTATCTTTATCTGTGAATTTTTTTTTCTATCAAATTTTCTATTTATCGACTTTCACTTACACTAGGCTAAGTTAGGCTAACTCGTTTTCCATCGGTCACATGCCGGTCGAAGCAGCTCCTGGCTAGCCTAACAAACACATTATGTTTAATATAGCATTAAAATTAAATCATTATATTCACTCTGAATTATAATCTGTATAGTTTTATCACATTAATTTGCCTTTTACACGTTCTCTATCAATAATTAACTACAAATCTCTCTAAGCAACGTCTCACTTCAACCATGCTGCACAACCTCCTCTTCTAATCCAAAGCAAAACAGCCGAGACAAAGAAATCTACACAAATCGTTACAAAGAAAACGTATAATGTACCTGGGTGAAATAAATAAAATATTTATTCTCTTCAGGTTTTTCAATTCCTTAATGGTTATGACAGAGTGGAAAGGGATCGATATTTAGATATGGATGGCACTAGAACTAGAGGTCATAGATTAAAGCTTAGTAAGATTTTTTTTTCAGGATGTAAGGAAGTACAGTTTTAGTGTGAAGAATAGTTGATGATTAGAATTCGCTAAGCGAGGAGGTGGTTAATGCTAACTCAAGCCATAGTTTTAAGGGCAAGTAGTAATTTTAGGGGTATAAGTTTGTTAAGTGTGGTAGGAAAAGTGTATGGTAGGATACTGGTTAATAGGATTAGGGATAAGACAGAATATGTGATCGCGGAAGTGCAGAGTGGTTTTAGGAGAGGTAGAGGTTGTATAGATCAGATTTTTATAGTTAGGCAGTTATGTGAGAAATATTTAGCAAAGGGTAAGGATGTGTATTTTGCATTTTTGGATCTGGAGAAAGCATATGATAGAGTTGATAGAGAGGCTATGTGGAATGTTTTGAGATTATATGGAATCAATGGTAAATTGTTGCATGCAGTGAAGAGTTTGTATGAGGGTAGTAGAGCTTGTGTTAGGGTAGGGAATGAAGTGAGTGATTACCTAATTGTGTTTACGGGAAAGAGCCCAAAGCTCGTATCTTCCCGTCTCCTGATCGGTTCCATTTTAGACTTAGTGATACTTATCATACCTGTCCTTAAAACTATGGATTGAGATAGCATTAACTACCTCCTCGCTTAGCCAATTCCAATTATCAACTACTCTTACACTGAAAAAGTATTTCCTTACATCCTGCAAAGAAGTTTTCTTACGAAGCTTCAAACTATGACCTCTAGTTCTAGAGCCAGCCATATCGAAATATCGATCCCTATCCACTCTATCATAACCATGAAGGAATTTAAAGACTGTCACCATATCCCCCCTTACTCTTCTAGCTTCGAGTGATGGTAAGTCTAATTCCCTCAGCCTCTCATCATAACTGAGATTGCGTATTTCTGGCACCAGTTTCGTGGCATGTCTTTGAACTTTTTCAAGCTTAGCTATGTGCTTTTTCAAGTGCGGATTCCAAAAGGGGGCTGCATATTCGAGTTTTGGCCTCACATAGGTTACATAAATATTTCTGAATATTTCCTTGTCCATGTGCCTGAAGGCTACCCTTACATTTGATAAGAATGCATATGCTGCCCTTACTATGCCATTTATATGTATTTCTGGAGACAAATCTGCCAGTATGTTTACTCCTAGATCTCTCTCATTTTCTGTCTCTTGAAGTAGTACTCCAGCCACCGAGTAGTCAAGCTTGGGCCTTCTTGCACTTGTACCCATTCTCATTACCTTACATTTTGAAGTATTGAATTTCATTAGCCACTTTTCTGACCACTCATGCAGATTATTTAGATCCTCCTGAAGTTCTCTACCATTGTTCTCGTTTTTTACTTTCTTCACAATCTTTGCATCATCTGCAAACATATTCATGAATGAATTTACAGACTCTGGTAGGTCATTTACATATACAAGGAACAAAAATGGCCCTAAAACTGAACCCTGTGGAACTCCACTACTAACTCTTCTCCATTCAGACACTGAGTGTCTTACTCTAACCCTCTGTTCCCTTCCTTCTAAGTAAGTTTTTATCCATTCCAAAACATTTCTACCTATTCTAGCCATTGATTGCAGCTTCCTAATAAGTCTCCCATGTGGAACAGTGTCAAACGCTTTCTGGAAGTCTAGGAATATGCAATCTGCCCAGCCCTCTCTTTCCTGTAAGATTTGGCTTATCTCATCATAAAATTCTAATAAGTTTGTTACTGTTGATTTACCTTCTCTGAAGCCATGTTGCCTCACTGACAAAAAGTTGAAGGATTCCAAGTGAAGAGAGATATGTTTCCTTAGTAGTTTCTCCATAACTTTGCAAACTATGCTGGTCAAGGAAGCTGGTCTATAGTTCAGAGCCGTATCCCTCCTTCCCTTTTTGAAGATAGGTATCACGTTTGCTTGTTTCCAGCATCTTGGAATCTCCCCCGACTGCAGTGACTCCTTAAATATGATACTTAGTGCCACTGATATTGTGTTTGCGCATTTTTTAAGCACATGAGGGGATATGCCATCAGGACCTGTAGCTTTATGAACATCTAAGTCCATCAGCGCTTTGCATACCTCTGTGGCTGTAAGGTTGATGTTCTCTAATACCGGCCCTTGAGCTTCTATCACTGCAATCTGAGGGGGTGGGGTATTTTCTACTGTAAATACTGACTGAAACTCCTTGTTCAATTCTTTGCAGATCTCTTCATCTGTCTCAGTGATGCTTCCATCCGCTCTCTTTAGCCTTAAAACCTGTTCTTTTACCTTCAGTTTTCCTCTGATAAAGCTGTGGAAAAGCTTGGGATTTTCTTTAGCCTTCCTGGTGATGTCCCTCTCATAATCTCTCTCTGCCTCTCTCACTTTACTTAGGTAGTCATTTCTTGCTCTTTTGTAGGTTTGCCAGGCATTTATGTTTTTTCTCCTCCTATACCTTTTCCAGCATTTGTCTCTCCACTCCTTAGCTCTTTTACACCCATTATCGAACCATTTCTCTCTGGCATGAATTACACCTACTTTGGTGACAGGTATGCAGCAATCTACTATCTTCCCATATTTCTCACAAAAGATGTCATACATTTCTTGTACAGATTTGTTGTAAAATAAGGTTCTCCAGTCAATAACTGCAAAAAGCTCATTCATTTTGATGTAATCTCCTTTCCGATAGTTCCTCCCCATGTCCTCAGTGCCTCTACTCTCAGGAAGAATGTCTTCAATGATATACTCCATCAACAACACACAGTGGTCACTCTTTCCAATTGGTGGTTCATACTCAATATTTTCAATATCCATCACATTATCTGTGAACACTAGATCAAGTAGTGATGGCTCATCCCCACCCCTGGCCCTTGTTGGTTCCATTACATGTTGGTGTAGGAAATTCCCTTGTACGCAATCTAGGAATCTTGCCCCAAATGAGTCCTCACCACTGTGTGGGTCAAGATTTATCCAATCTATCTCTTTATGATTAAAGTCTCCCATAATTAAAATCCTACATTTTTTTTCCCGTGCCATGTTAACAACTGAGTTTATGACTTCAATAGTACCTATATGACTTTCCTCATAAATTTCAAGCCTATATTGGTTCCTTGGTGGGTTGTATACAACAGTTATTATAATGCTCTCTGACCCAATATTTATGCGAGCAACAAGAAATTCCCTGAACTCACTTTCTATAGCCAAGTTTATTTCTTCAACTTGAATCCTCTCACTTATGAGCAGTGCTATCCCTCCACCAGTCCTCTCAGATCTTTCAACCCTTAGTATTCTGAAGCCCTTAGGAAAAACTGTGACACTGTTTATGTCCTCACTCAACTTAGTCTCTGTAATTGCTACTATATCTGCCTTACTGTTGTGAATCCTATCTTTTAATTCTACTGCCTTACCAGCTAATCCATCAGCATTTGTGTATAACAATCTTAATGAGGCCCCATCCCCTGATCTTCTGTCATTATCTTCTTTATCTCCCCTTTGTCTGGAAGTACTCTGTAACAAAAATTTTTCTTCTCTTCTTCATTTCTTTCATCATTTAACCTTCTTGCCTCTTACAACAAGTTTTTGATCTTTCCCATCTCTTCCTGTATTCTGTATCGTCTAATGAACACTTCTTTGCATTCTTGAAGGTCTTTTAGACTTTTTTTTCTCAACAATATTTCCCTACATGTTTCCCCTCTCTCAAAGGTTACTTTTGTTGGTCTCGGCTTTCCTTCCCTTGAATATTTACCTAGTTGGTGTATGTTTACAATATCCTCAGGACCACATACTACTCCAAGCTTTCTTATCAGGTCTACAACCCTAGCTTTATTTTCTTCAAGTCTCCCCTGCCATGTTGGCTCCTGGGATTCACTTATGCCTGAGATTACCACTGTCTTCTCCTTATCAAGTGCCTGTCTGATGAGTGGGTTTGCCCTTTCCATCACAACGTCTTTCATTTTTTCGATTACTGTCTCTTTATAGTCAACTATTTGTATGTTTTCCAGTGCCACCACCTTTACAGCCTCTTTTACTGCCACATTCCCCTTTAGTGCATCAGCAAAGAAAGTTTTCATGGCATCATTTTCCATATTCAGCTCCTGGAACTCTTTTCTGAACTGTTCAATGTTTTCCTTAATCTGGACATTCCAAGCAGCAATCTCATCTCTCTCAGAAGAGAGCAGTGAACTAACATCTATGTAACTAACATCTGAGTGAGTGGTTTCCAGTGAGTGTGGGACTGAGACAGGGATGTGTGATGTCACCATGGCTGTTCAATTTGTATATTGATGAAGTTGTAAGAGAGGCGATTACCTAATTGTGATTACCTAATTGTGTTTACGGGAAAGAGCCCAAAGCTCGTATCTTCCCGTCTCCTGATCGGTTCCATTTTATACTTAGTCATACTTATCATACCTGCCCTTAAAACTATGGATTGAGATAGCATTAACTACCTCCTCGCTTAGCCAATTCCAATTATCAACTACTCTTACACTGAAAAAGTATTTCCTTACATCCTGCAAAGAAGTTTTCTTACGAAGCTTCAAACTATGACCTCTAGTTCTAGAGCCAGCCATATCAAAATATCGATCCCTATCCACTCTATCATAACCATGAAGGAATTTAAAGACTGTCACCATATCCCCCCTCACTCTTCTAGCTTCCAGTGATGGTAAGTCTAATTCCCTCAGCCTCTCATCATAACTGAGATTGCGTATTTCTGGCACCAGTTTCGTGGCATGTCTTTGAACTTTTTCAAGCTTAGCTATGTGCTTTTTCAAGTGCGGATTCCAAAAGGGGGCTGCATATTCGAGTTTTGGCCTCACATAGGTTACATAAATATTTCTGAACATTTCCTTGTCCATGTGCCTGAAGGCTACCCTTACATTTGATAAGAATGCATATGCTGCCCTTACTATGCCATTTATATGTATTTCTGGAGACAAATCTGCCAGTATGTTTACTCCTAGATCTCTCTCATTTTCTGTCTCTTGAAGTAGTACTCCAGCCACCGAGTAGTCAAGCTTGGGCCTTCTTGCACTTGTACCAATTCTCATTACCTTACATTTTGAAGTATTGAATTTCATTAGCCACTTTTCTGACCACTCATGCAGATTATTTAGATTCTCCTGAAGTTCTCTACCATTGTTCTCGTTTTTTACTTTCTTCACAATCTTTGCATCATCTGCAAACATATTCATGAATGAATTTACAGACTCTGGTAGGTCATTTACATATACAAGGAACAAAAGTGGCCCTAAAACTGAACCCTGTGGAACTCCACTACTAACTCTTCTCCATTCAGACACTGAGTGTCTTACTCTAACCCTCTGTTCCCTTCCTTCTAAGTAAGTTTTTATCCATTCCAAAACATTTCCACCTATTCTAGCCATTGATTGCAGCTTCCTAATAAGTCTCCCATGTGGAACAGTGTCAAACGCTTTCTGGAAGTCTAGGAATATGCAATCTGCCCAGCCCTCTCTTTCCTGTAAGATTTGGCTTACCTCATCATAAAATTCTAATAAGTTTGTTACTGTTGATCTACCTTCTCTGAAGCCATGTTGCCTCACTGACAAAAAGTTGAAGGATTCCAAGTGAAGAGAGATATGTTTCCTTAGTAGTTTCTCCATAACTTTGCAAAGTATGCTGGTCAAGGAAACTGGTCTATAGTTCAGAGCCGTATCCCTCCTTCCCTTTTTGAAGATAGGTATCACATTTGCTTGTTTCCAGCATCTTGGAATCTCCCCCGACTGCAGTGACTCCTTAAATATGATACTTAGTGCCACTGATATTGTGTTTGCACATTTTTTAAGCACATGAGGGGATATGTCATCAGGACCTGTAGCTTTATGAACATCTAAATCCATCAGCGCTTTGCATACCTCTGTGGCTGTAAGGTTGATGTTCTCTAATACCGGCCCTTGAGCGAGTGCGTGGTCGAGGTTTGAGAATGGTAGATGGGGATGATAACGAGTGGGAGCTGAATCAGTTGCTGTTTGCAGATGATACTGTGGTGGTGGCAGATTCAGAGGAAAAGCTGTGTCAGTTAGTGTCAGAATTTGGAATGGTGTGTGAGAGAAGGAAGCTGCGAGTGAATGTGGGAAGAGTAAGGTTATGAGGTGTACAAGAAATGAGGATGGCGCTGGATTGCATGTTATGTGGAATGGAGAGACACTTGAGGAGGTTAATCAGTTTAAGTATTTAGGCTCGGTTATAGGTGCAAATGGTGGAGTGGAAGCAGATGTGTGTCACAAAGTGAATGAAGGATGTAAAGTGTTGGGTGCATTGAAAGAAGTGATGAAGAATAGAGGTTTGGAAATGAATGTTAAGAAAGTTTTGTATGAGAAAGTGGTTGTGCCAACTGTGATGTATGGATCAGAGTTATGGGGTATGAAAGTAAGTGAGAGACGGAAACTAAATGTGTTTGAGATGAAATGCCTGAGGAGTATGATTGGTGTATCTCGATTGGATAGGGTTAGGAATGAAGTGGTGAGAGCAAGAACGGGTGTGGGGAGAGAAATTGCAGCCAGAGTAGATATGAATGTTCTGAGATGGTTTGGCCATGTGGAAAGGATGGATGATGAAAGGCTGCTTAAAAAGGTGATGAATGCGAGAGTTGATGGGAGAAATGCTAGAGAGAGGCCTAGGTTTGGATGGATGGATGTAGTAAGGAGAGCCCTGAATGATAGGAGTATGGATGTGAGGGAAGCAAGCGAGCGTGCTAGGAATAGGAATGAGTGGCGAGCGATTGTGACGCAGCTCTGATGGGCATCTGCTGTTACCATGGGGCTGCATCTTACAGAGATAGCCCTGTGGTAGGTGCAGTAGGAGGAGCTGGCAGTTGTGAAGCGACACAGGTTGTGGAAGAGCCGGGAGGATGGGCTGTGGCACTCCAGCAGTGCCATCTGAACGATCGCTAGCTCCCTCGTCATTGCCTATAGAGCAAAGTAATCCCCCTATTTGTTTTCCTTTCTTGATGTCGGCTACCCCCCAATTAAAGGGGGGAAACAGCCAAGGTATATGTATGTATGTATGATAAGTATCACTAAGTACAAAAATAGAACCGGCCAGGAGACGGGGAGTTACGTGCATGGGGCTCTCTCCCGAAATGCAGTTAGGTAATTACAATGAGGTAATTACCTATATGAGAATTTAATAAATTTGTCACGAAGTCTAAATATGCAAACTGTGACATTTATATGCCATTAAATGAATTTGCTCCAAACTCGAACGTTGAATGTCAACAAACTGAAAAAAACGTTTCGGACTTGCTCTGAGCTCTATCTCCAGGTCTGTTGAAGGTGAATTTCAACAGAAGGATTTGCATTGCTTATTTGAAAATGTCTCTCGGGATATCATTCATACGAAAAATGTGTTCTGTAATTGTGAAGAAGCCGTGGACAGTGAAACTACCGGCGAAATGGCGGGGAGGTACAATAGAGAAATGGGGTGAGTCGGCCTTACTAAACTTTTAGCGCTATTATTATTATTATTATTATTATTATTGTTATTATTATTATTATTATTATTATTATTATTATTATTATTATTATTATTATTATTATTATGTAGGGTGGAGTAAACCGAATTAGAAAAAGGGGGTTAAAATTCTTTTATGAACACCATCATTTTAAGGACTAAGCTGGTTTTGGATACGATTCGTTTTATGCACACCTTCCATAGCCTACCCGAGACTTCGGCGTTACCATCACTTCGTGAAATGTACCTCGTCGTCGTATAAACTCCATAATTTACCCTATCAAGATTTGTAAGGCTTTAAATTTGAGTTAGGTTAGTCAAATTAGGTTAAGTACCCACCGACTCCCACCAATGTCGGCCCCAAAAAACGACTAGTGATTTCCGAGAAAAACCATTATCAAAACCATTCAGAAAACATCGAAACTTTTCAGAATATAAAAATGGTTTAGGCCAGAAAAATAGAAAGGGTGCTTCAAACGAACCCGAAATCGGTTTGTTTCTGATGAGTTTTGATGTGTTTTGAATTAATGCAATATTTTTTCTCTCTTAAAAATTAAAATTTTTGTGTGTTACCAGTTGAACTTACCAGTTGAGTTTTGCGAGATCTATTATGTTTTAATTTAGCACTTTTTGCTCTCCTCCTCTCCTTACCAGTTAAATCTTAACTCTCTTCATTCGTCTTATATTTCCTTTTTTGAAGTAATTTATTGTTGCGGCATTTATAAAATGTGTTGGCAAGGTGTTGATGGGCAGTGGTGGGTACTTAATGACCTAATCTAACCTCCTACCCTCTTGGCTAGTACAGTCGTAACGCGCTGGCTTCGCATTCGTGAGGTCGGCAGATGGAGCCGCGTCCATGCAAGAGAGTTTAAGCTCTGTACTTGGGAGGTTATTGCTGTGGCTGGACACCACAGAATTGGGTTGGGGCTTGCACCAGCTTACGCCTGCCAGAACAGGGGCGATGTCCCTGACAGGAGAGCTAAAACCCATCAAACTTTAACTTTAACTAACGTATCCTAACAACCTAACCCAACCCGACCCAAAGTAACTTAAATTTTAAGCTCTACATACCTTAATAGGAAAATTTGGGTGTTTATACAGCAATGCTGTACATTTTAGGAAATGGTGATAATGCTGATTTTTTCTTGTAGGCTGTAAAGGTGTGTCGTTCACACCCACTTCCTTGTAAATGAATATTCAAAATTTTGAAATATATTAAAAAGTTAAAAAATAAATACCATCTGGTTTCTTAATTGAGAATGAAATTTTGTGACTAATCAAATCATACTAAAACTAATTTATTTTGATAAGTGACTTAAGATCTTTTATAACTGATGTTGAAATAAAGATCAAATAATTGAATACTGGAATGCAAAAAAAAAAAGGAATAAAAAAGTGAAGTACTAGTTTACTTTCACACCCATTACGATTTTTTCCAGAAGTTCATTCGTAGTTAGAATTGTTCGTAAGTTTTTTAGGTAAAAAAAGTACGGTACTGTACAGTACATACATGTGCAGTACTGTACAGTTCTTACAATAGGCTAAAGACACTTAACTACTTCATAAAGTATAAAGTATACAGTATTAATGAACTTTGATACAGCATTGATAATGTAATAATGCTGCACAGTACAGTAATACATAAACATTAAAACATGGGTATATAATGGGTAGGTCTTTGTTTGTATCTGTGAATGTTTGTAATTTGGTTGTTCGTATGTAGAGGAGTGTCTGTACAAAACACTTGAGTAACAGTAATATGTAAACGGTAAAAACAATGATTTCAGTTATCATATCTTTTCTTAAACTTGACTGAACTAAGCTAATTAACCTAGTCAAACATGATATAATAAATTAAATTTTTCAACTAAGATATGTGAACGTATACATTTACTAACTAAGAAAAATTGCTGACAGTATTGGCGATATTGACTGTAGTCGCCGTGGCTCAAGCGATAGCGTCCTCGACTCTGAGACGTCAGGTCAAGGGTTGGCACCCCGTCGCGGTCTGAGGTTAGCAAGGGCATGCACTCAGGGTAAGGATTACATCTGCCAAAACAGGCCTTCGCAAGAAGGCAACCGTCCTATCCCTTGGTAGAAAAGGGAGTCCGTGACGTAATACTGGAACAACAACAACAACAATTGGTGATATTGACTACCTAGTAATCTTAAAATTTACTCTTAGTCAGATCTATCGAAGCTTGATGTCATTATTTACAATTGTCATGTTTGCATGGCTTTCAGGTTATGGTTTTCATGACCTATAGAGTAGGTTAAGGTCATGATTGGACATATATAGACCTAATCCTATAGGATTATGTTCAAGTTCTGACTGGGTAAGTTGTAAGAATTTAACATGGGAATATTTGCCTTTAGACATTATATATCTGATATAAGGTAGTTGTCACACAGGGCTTCAGGTTTTACAAAGTTCGTTCTAAAATCTCTCATGAGTTAAGGTTAATATGCTGTTGATAATTTAATAAAAAAAATCTCACCTCTGATAAATGTAAGCTTGAGAGCTGTTATTGCATAATTTTAATTGTCAAAATAAGCCCCCACTAGAATGGGGGTGGACACAGACATATTGAAGGTACTAATTTAGGCAGGATGCTCTTCTTAATGCCCCATGATTGGATTGAACCCACGTCAGTCGCATCCCAATTCTTGCAATCATTCGCTGAGCTACTGTGGATCCCAAAAGCAAACCAGAGAGTACCAAGTTGAAAATTTTTAGGTTTTTTATTGCTTTACTGATGGGTTCTATTAAGTCTGTCACCAGTGTGGTAACTGTGAGCTCCCTTGACTTTCTAGTTTCCTTCCAGGCCCCAGAGGCAAGATTCCAGTGAGAGAATCGGAACATTGGAGAAATTTCTTATCAAGGCTTTTGGAAACTGTATCCACAATTTATATATGATGCCAATTTTGTTTCTGGTGATCAGTATTGGGCAATTATGCATTGTTGACATTACTCATAAATATATAATTACTTTTATGTGTATATCCATGCATCCCTTCAGGATTATCTCTCATTCATGCTGTTGTCTATTTATTACCTCTCATGAAAGAAAGTTCTTCCCCACTTACTTTGTGTTTGGCCCATACATGGTGGTGGAGGGGAATTGTGGCGACCCTTATCCCCAAGGAACTCAGAGGAGTGATTGAAGTATGTGTGGCTTCTTGTGAATGTGGGTGCTTTGACTTGGCCACTCCCCTTACAAGGGGATTGCTGCAGTATCATGTGTATATTTGATATTGTATAATACTGTCTGATAGCTCTTATTTACTTTCAAAATGTATCATATTTATTATGGTCCTGCCACTCTATGTAGACTTGCCATATAGGAAATGAAGGTCTGTAAGTAATTTCAGTCTTGATCTGAAATATAATTTGTCCTCCTTTTAATGCTTATGTGGGGGTTACAGGTTTTCACTAAAATGCACATATGTACAAGGATACCTGTATACTGTCCTCTTCATTATACCTATTGCTGTGTAGAGTAACATCGTACGTCTTCAAAGAACTGTTGAAAACAAATATATCACAGGCTTCTTTTAATACGATGCTGTATCTATTTGTTATACATGAGAAGGATAAACTAGAATTAAACATTTGATGATATTGTAGCCTAACGTATTCCCTTAATGAAGACTTGTGGTGGTAGATGGTGGTTTTATCCATCCTTACACATTTCAGTGATCAAGGGTGATGATCTCGAGTGCAAAATATACCACTCATTGATTGTGTTTAGGTCTTGAAGGTATTAGAAAATCAACTTTCAGCTTCATTCACTACTTATCACCTAAGCTATAGAATTGCTTACAGTGTATTTTTTTACTTAATATTTTAGTTCTGACCTCCTTTTCTCTCTCCAACCCTCCATGATCCAAGAAACACGTTTCTTGGTTTTTTCTATTTTTAGTAGGTCATTTGAGGAGAATAAAAAAAAGTTTTGGAAAGAAGTGAAGGGTGGATCAAGGATGGAAGAGACAGTGAAAGATGTGAATGGACAGATGTTAAGAGGGAACGATGCAATGAAAAGATGGGCAGAATATTTTGAGTGGTTGCTGAATGTTTAGGAAGATAGAGAAGCAGCTATACTGACAGTGGGGGGTGTTCAAATGCCAGTAATGGGAGATGAAAATGAGAGAGATTACAAGAGAGGAGGTGAAAAGGGCATAGAATGAAACGAAAGCAGGTAAAGCACCTGGAATGGATGGTGTGAGAGCGGAGATGTTGAGAGAAGGGGGTGTGACTGCATTGGAATGGTTAGTGAGAGTGTTTAATATATGCTTTATATTGTCAGTGGTGCCAGTGGAATGGGTGATTGCTTGTATAGTGCTCCTATACAAAGGTAAGGGAGATGTGTATGAATGTAGTAATTTTAGGGGTATAAGTTTGTTGAGTGTGGTAGGAAAAGTGTATGGTAGGATACTGATTAATAGTATTAGGGATAAGACAGAAAATTTAATTGCGGAAGTGCAGAATGGTTTTAGGAGAGGTAGAGGTTGTATAGATCAGATTTTTATAGTTAGGCAGTTATGTGAGAAATATTTAGCAAAGGCTAAGGATGTGTATTTTGCATTTTTGGATCTGGAGAAAGCGTATGATAGAGTTGATAGAGAGGCAATGTGGAACGTTTTGAGGTTATATGGAATTGATGGTAGACTGTTGCAAGCAGTGAAGAGTTTGTATGAGGGCAGTAGAGCTTGTGTTAGGGTAGGGAATGAAGTGAGTGAGTGGTTTCCAGTGAGTGTGGGACTGAGACCGTGATGTGTGATGTCACCATGGCTCTTCAATTTGTATATTGATGGAATCGTAAGAGAGATGAATGAGCAAGTGCGTGGTCGAGATTTGAAAATGGTAGATGGGGATGATAGCAAGTGGGAGCTGAATCAGTTGCTGTTTGCAGATGATACTGTGGTGGGGGCAGATTCAGAGGAGAAGCTGTGTCAGTTAGTGTCAGAATTTGGAATGGTGTGTGAGAGAAGGAAGTTGCGAGTGAATGTGGGGAAGAGTAAGGCTATGAGGTGTACTAGAAATGAGGATGGTGCTGGATTGAATGGTATGTTGAATGGTGAGACACTTGAGGAAGTTGATCAGTTTAATTATTTAGGCTCGGTTATAGCTGCAAATGGTGGAGTGGAAGCAGATGTGTGTCACACAGTGAATGAAGGATGTAAAGTGTTGGGTGCGTTGAAAGGAGTGACGAAGAATAGAGGGTTGAGAATGAATGTTATGTAAGTTTTGTATGAGAAAGTGGTAGTGCCAACTGTGATGTATGGATCAGAGTTATGGGGTATGAAAGTAAGTGAGAGATGGATACTAAATGTGTTTGAGATGAAAGGCCTGAGGAGTATGATTGGTGTATCTCGGTTGGATAAGGTTAGGAATGAAGTGGTGAGAGCAAGAACAGGTGTGAGGAGAGAATTGGCAGCCAGAGTAGATATGACTGTTCTGAGATGGTTTGGCCATGTGGAGAGGAGGGATGTTGAAAGACTGCTGAAAAAGGTGATGAATACGAGAGTTGACGGGTTAAATGCTAGAGGGAGGCCTAGGTTGGGGTGGATGCATTGAGTAAGGAGATCCCTGAATGATAGGAGGATGGATGTGAGGGAAGCAAGTGAGCGTGCTAGGAATAGGAATGAGTGGCGAGCGATTGTGACGTAGCTCTGATGGGCTTCTGCTGTTACCACGGGGCTGCATCTTACAGAGGTACCCTGCGGTAGGGGCAGTAGGGGAGTTGGCATTTTGAAGCGACACAGGATGTGGAAGAGCCGGGAGGATGGGCTGTGGCACTCCAGCAGTGCCATCTGAATGCTCGCTAGCTCCCTCGTCATTGCCCATAGAGCAAAGTAATCCCCGTTTTGTTTCTTTTTTAATGTCGGCTATCCCCCAATGGGGGAAACAGCCAAGGTAGATATGAGGGTTAAGGTTCACATCACAGATCATCACTTCCAATGCACTTGGAAATGATATTGTTCCTTACTTGAAAACGGTGGACATTTTAAGAAGTACAAGGGAAGTGGAAACCAATTGGCTCTTAGTTGTGTGTGTGTGTGTGTAATTACGTAATTGTAATTACCTAATTGTGCTTACGGGAAAGAGGCCCAAGCTTGTAACCTAAGTCTCCTAATTGGTTCCGTTTTGTACTTAGTGATACTTATCATACTTGTCCTTAAAACTATGGATTGAGTAAGCATTAACTATCTCCTTGCATAGCAAATTCCAATAATTAACTATCTCTTACACTAAAAAGTACTTCCTTACATCTTGCAAAGTTTTCTTACGAAGCTTCAAACTGTGACCTCTAGTTCTAGTGCCAGCCATATCAAAATATCGATTCCTATCCACTCTGGCATAACCATGAAGAAATTTAAAAACTGTCATCATATCCCCCCTGCAATCTTTTAGCTTCAGGTGATGGTAAGTCTAATTCCCTCAGCCTCTCATCATAACTGGCACCAGTTTCGTAGCATGTCTTTGAACGTTTTCAAGCTTAACTACGTGCTATTTCAAGTGCAGATTACAAAAGGGGGTTGCAAATTCAAACTTTGGTTACATAAATATTTCTGAACATTTCCTTGTCCATGTGCCTGAAGGCTACCCTTACATTTGTTAAGAAAGCATTTGCTGCCCTTACTCTTCTGGAGACAAATCTGCCAGTATGTTTACTCCTAGATATCTCTAATTCTCTGTCTCTTGAAGTTCTACTCCTGCCACCTAGTAGTCAGGCTTGGGGCTTCTTACATATGTACCCAATCTCATTACCTTACATTTTGAAGTATTGAATTTTATTAGCCACTTTTCTGACTGCTCATGCAGACTATTTAGATCTTCCTGAAGTTCTCTACCTATGTTCTTGTTTCTAACTTTCTTCACAATCTTTGCATCATCTGCAAACATATTCATGAATGAATTTACAGACTCTGGTAGGTCATTTACATATACAAGGAACAAAAGTGGCCCTAAAACTGAACTCTGCGGAACCCACCACTAACTCTTTTCTATTCAGACACTGAGTCTCTTACTCTAACCTTCTGTTCCCTTCATTTTAAGTATGTTTTTATCCATTTCAAGACATTTCCATCTATTTTTGACATTGTTTGCAGCTTCTTAGTAACCTATGTGGGACAGTGTCAAATGCTTTCTGGAAGTCTAGAAATGTGTAATAAATCCAGCCCTCTCTGAAGCCATGTTGTCTCGCTGACAAAAAGTTGAAGGATTCCAAGTGAAGAGAGATATGTTTCCTTAGTAGTTTCTCCATAACTTTGCAAACTATGCTGGTCAAGGAAGCATGTCTATAGTTTAGAGCCATATCCCTCCTTCCTTTTTGAAGATAGATATCACGTTTGCTTGTTTCCAGTATCTTGGAATCTCCCCGGACTCCAGCAATTTTTTAAATATGATACTTAGTGTCGCTGATATTGAATTAGCGCATATTTTAAGTACATGAGGGTATATATATCAGAACCTGTAGCTTTATGGACATCTAACTCCATCAGTACTTTGCATGCCTCTTTGGCTGAACGGGCGATGATCTCTAATACCGGCCCATGAGCTTCTATCTTTGCAATATGAGGGGGTGGGGTATTTTCTACTGTAAATACTGACTGAAACTCCTTGTTCAACTTTTTGCGGATCTCATCATCCATCTCAGCGATAGTAGTCTCCGTGGCAAAATGGTAGCGTCGTCAACTCTGAGGCGGCAGGTCGAGGGTTCGCGCCCCGTCACGGACTGAGGATAGTAAGGGCATACACTCAGGGTAACGATTACATCTGCCAAAAACAAGTCCTTCGCAAGAAGGCAACCGTCTTAAGCCTTAGTAGAAAAGGGAGTTCGTGACGTAAAACCGAATCCGTCATCCGTCTCAGTGATGCTTCCATCTGCTCTCGTAACCTTTAAAACCTGTTCTTTTACCTTCAGTGTTCCTCTGATAAAGCTGTGGAAAAGTTTGGGATTTTCTTTAGCCATCCTGGTGATGTCCCTTTCATAGTCTCTCTCTGCCTCTCCTCCTTTACTTAGGTAATCATTTCGTGCTCTTTTATAGGTCTGCCAGGCAGTTATGTTTTTCTCCACCTATACCTTTTCCAGCATTTGCCTCTCCACTCCTTAGCTCTCTTGCACTCATTATCAAACCATTTCTCTCTGGCATGAATTACACCTACTTTGGTGACAGGTATGGAGCAATCTACTATCTTCCCATATTTCTCACAAAAGATGTCTCACATTTCTTGACAACACACAGTGGTCACTCTTTCCAATTGGTGGTTCATACTCAATTTTTTCAATATCCAACACGTTATCGGCGAATACTAGATCAAGTAGCGATGGCTCATCCCCACCCCTGGCCCTCGTTGATTCCAATACATGTTGATGTAGGAAATTCCCTTGTACGCAATCTAGGAATTTTGCCCCGAATGAGTCCTCACCACGTTGTGGGTCAAGATTTATCCAATCTATCTCTCTATGATTGAAATCTCCCATAATCAAAATCCTACATTTTCTCTCCCTTGCCATAGTAACAACTGAGTTTTGACTTCAATAGTAACTCTGTGACTTTCCTCATAAACTTCTAGCCTATGTTGTTCCCTAGTGGGTTATATACAACAGTTATTATAATGCTCTCTGACCCAGTATTTATGCGAGCAACAAGAAATTCCTTGAACTAACTTTCTATAGCAAAGTTTATTTCTTCAGTCTGAAATCTTCACTTATGAGCAGTGTTATCCCTCCAATTGTCGTCTCAGATCTTTCAACCCTTAATATACTGAAGCCCTTAGGAAAAACAGTGGCACTGTTTATGTCCTCACTCAACTTAGTCTCTGTAACCACTACTATATCTGCCTTACTATTGCGAATCCTATCTTTTAATTCTGCCACCTTACCAGCTAATCCATTAGCATATGCGTACAGCAGTCCTAATGAGGGTGCATCCCCTGATCTTCTGTGTGTGTATGTGAGAGAGAGAGAGATTATCAAGGGGCTTTGAGGAGTAATTGAGGTATCTTTTGCTTCTGGTAAATGTATGCCAATCCCTTACAGGAAGAGTTGCATCCATTGTTTGGTTGGTATCGGTTTTACGTCACGAACTCCCTTTTCTTCTAAGGGCTAGGATGGTTGCCTTCTTACGAAGGACTTGTTTTGGCAGATGTAATCGTTACCCTGAGTGTATGCCCTTACTAACCTCAGGTCGTGATGGGGCGCGAACCCTCGACCTACCGCCTCAGAGCCGCGGACGCTACCATTTTGCCACGGAGACTACAAGAGTTGCATCCATTGTATATGTTTAATTTTCTCATGAATTTTAATCTCTTACAGGAAATTACTGGATGGGCGTGGCTCAAGATTATAAAGAAGTTTCTGTTGACGTTTTTGTTACTTCAAGGAACAAACCGCTCAAAGCTGCAATTTATATTTCACGTAAGATGTGATTTATTTATTTTATTTTGGAACATGTATTTTGCATAAAGTTTTGAACTGGAATAAAAGATCTATATTATATCTGCTTAAAATTTAATTTTACTTGATATTGCTAATATGTAATGGATATCGCTGTTCAGAAATTATTTTCCTTCTGCCTTTTATGTATAAAATACTTTATTTAATTTATGTATTAATGTAGACACAATTGAAGAATGACCTTCTTTCAGATACCCTTTTCTATTGTATTGGTTCATAGGAAATTGTATGCAACTGAAAGACTATTTATATAAAGAAAATACTGATTATATATTCATGATAAAGTTATCTTGAGGACTGTGGTAACACAGTGAATAAAATTTTAGACTCGCGAAGTGTCACCCTTCTTAGAGCCCACTGTGGGGTGTTAGGAAAGGCATCCAATCTTAATTTCTCAGCTCTAGCCTGTCTGATTCTCCCCATTGAATGGGGCTTAATAGTGGCACACAAAAACACTAGCAACAATATGTTCATGTAATATTCTTTTTGCAGTTTGCCTTTTCTTAATAACTATCATTGTTAAGTTTATATGTTTTTTCTTTCAGTTATTGGAGGTTACATATATGCATTCCAAACAAATCCAGATGAATTAGAATTTCAAGATGCTCTGCAGAAATGTATGAATCAGTCAGCAATGTTAAGTGAAAAAATACGGAATCCTCAGGTGGATGAACATTTTCAGAATTTGTCGGATTGTTTCAATCACGGCCTCATACGTAGGTGAGAATTTGTGGTATAGTTTGATATGCAACATATGTTAAATTTCTGTATCATCTTTCTTATAAACTATTTACCATCCACCTGGTAAGTCTATATGCCAACCTGCTAGTTTGCATCGACCTCCCTCAGTCGGCCCGGTCATCAAACCTTCTCCTAGGTCGATTCCATTAACTTTGTTCATTTTAAGGCTGGGCGTGTGGTTCTTGAGCAGTTGTCATCCACTACCGGCTTGCTAGGCCTGCTGTATAATTATTGTTTTGTTTGCGTTAACTAGGGGCACTACAAGGAAGTGACTATCAAACTTTGCCCCCCTGAAACACCTTCATTGGTAAAGTGGGAACATTTGTGAGCTTTTTTTTTATAGGACTTCATGTAACTTTCATCAACATATCATCTATTGAGACAATCTGTTGTCATTATTATGAACAAGTTATTGAATTTCTTCAGAAGAGGAATTCTGTGTTTTGTATGCCATTCAACCTCTTTATTTTTGAATAAGTTTGCAGCTATTTGTAAAATTTTATTTAGAAAAGACAATGATCACACTATCTGAAGGAGATATTAGCAGAAAGAAAATTATAGAATATAAACATAGATATAATATAAAGTTACAATTGTGGATAATGTTCTCTTCCCCCCCCAAGTCTTGACGTGATTCTGCATGGTTTCATAAGAAGGTCGTGAAGACTTAAAGTGTGAAATATCTGCTTGGTGCATAATTACAGCAAGCAAATATAACTAAAATTCATGTGTTTATATACAGAATGCGCCCAGTATAATTATGTTTATTCAGGTTAAGTTAGCATGTACAGAAATACGTTGACAACATGTATGTCCATAGAGCGAGTTGCACTGGAGTCACTGCTGACTCAATGTACATTATTGTCACTTATGATGGGATGAACGACATGGGCTGATTTTGTCGCCTGGGCTGTTACCGATGGCAGTAGGTTCTGTTGTTAATTCTGTGAGCCCTGGTTTATTGTGGAGCTGTAGACGGCTCAGCATATGGGGAACTGGGTGAGCACTATCAGGCCGGAGATGTATAGGCTTAGGTGATGTGGGGAGACATGGTTCCTCACTTGTGGAAGGGGGATTCGATGCTTCCTGTTTAGTTTGGGAATTGGGCATTTGGGATGGGGTGACAACTGGGCTGTTTAATAATGTGGGTTCTTGTCTGTATCTAGAGCAGCTGGTTTTTGTTTTCCAGGCGTCAGACTAGTGTTTGAAGGTTGATTGTAATCAAATTTATACACGGGGTTTCTGGTAAATGGTGTCTGCACAAGGAGGTCATCCGTGATTGAGTGCCTCAGTTTAACTGGCTGGTGCGGTGTGTATTTTCTCAGAAATTTTCTGTTGCGGAGAGTAACACGTCCGGATCCATTGACCATGCCGGTATTGTCCCATTTTAAGGGATGAGGGCCTATTTGATTTTGGATGCACACATGGTCTCCAACAGTCAGTGGCATATGCCTTTTTGTGTGCTCTCCCCTATCTTTCCGCAGCTCTCTGATGACGGTTGCGTAAGGCTGTCTCACACGCACCTAAGGCATCCTGCCATGTTTGGCCTGTATTTTCCAGGGAGTATAGGTATGAAGTCCTTGATGGGCCGTCCAAAGATGCACATTGCTGGAGACATCTTCGTAGCAGGATCTGGTGCATTTCTATACTATAAGATGGCTCGTTGTACAATGTCAGTGTCCAATTTTCCAGTTGGACCTGTATTGACAGCCACCTCAGCACAACAGTTGCTATGGGGGAAGGCCACAGAGGACAGTCTGTGGTGTACTCCCCAGTCCTTCAGGAATCGCTGTGTTTTATGAGCCATGAACTCTTGGCCCTATCAGAGACAAGCTTGTCAGGGATTCCGTAAGTGATGAATGTTCGACGCAGACTCCTGATGAGGCCTTTGTGTTCTCCTTCAGCTCTTTCGATAATGGGCCAATTTGAATATCTGTCCACAATGACTAGATAATTGTGACCTTCGTGATTGAAGTAGTCGGCACATATACACTGGAATGAATAAGATGCGAGGAGTATTGGAGTTGGGGGAGCACTGGGCTGAGATGGAGCCATACGATTGCAATGAATGCATTTGTTGCTTGTGGCATTGATGGCTGATATGATCCCAGGCCAAAAGACGGATGATTCTGCTATAGCCATCATTGCAGAAACTCCTTGATGAGCCGAGTGGAGGGCATTAAGGATGTCACCTCGCACACTTGGAGGGTTAACAATCCTGTCCCTGTAAACAATGACCCCATTAATGGTGGAGAGATGTCCACTGAACCCGTGATATTCTCGTAGGTGGGACGGGTGATCATGAGCTGCATTGGGCATTCCGGATTCAATCAAGGAACCCAAATTATATATGTGTTCATCACTAGCTGTTGCCAGTTGTACTGCATCCCATGTGACAGACTACAAGCTGGACAAGGCTAGTATGGATGAATGCCACACTGCAATTTTTAATATGTCTTCTGACGATCCTTGATGTGCATTTGTCTCGTTGTAAATATTGGCAATGTCATCTGGGAGTGCTAGCTGTGGAGGGTTCATCAGACCCGAGGGATGGCGGGATATTGTATGTGTTTACTTGCCCATCCCTCTCAACTCTTATGCTCTATGTTACAAAGTAAGCATAATGGTGGGACATGCGTATAAAAATAATGGATTCAGTGACCCTACACATATTTTTGCCTATGTTAAAGTGCGCTCACTCATTATTATGCGAAGCGTGGATAGTTATACACTAATTGAAAGCTTAGAATCTATTTTCTGATGCCAAAAAAAATGAAATAAATCACTTGCTCTGACACAAATATGAAAAAAGTATATATCTTTTTAAAACGCCTGTACCTGCAGAGAACTTCCATATATATGATATTAGTGTTATGTAGATCCCTGTAGAAGATAGTAAAGAGATATATTTTTCAGTTATGTCAGTTAAGAATGTAAAAAATTTCATGAAATATGTAAGTTATCTTGAGCAGACTTACTACCGTGGTATAAATGATGGGCATACTGCTACCTTTATCATATAAATAAAAGTTGTTTTATGATTGGTTGGCTGCATCAGCTGATAAAAGCAAAGATCTTTTAGTAGGACTGGATGCATGACACGTGGACTTGACAAAAACAAACATCATGCTTGTTAATAACCAAAAACTTTTAGTAGAGCCACTATATTGGCCTCATGGAGTCAGCGGTTTTGGAAATGTTTGGTTCTTACGGAGTATGAGTTAAGCGGTGGTATCACATTATTTTTTTTTTTTTTTGAGTGCGACACTATGAGGGGTGGGCAAAGAAAAATGCCCACATTGGGCTTAGGCACCAAGAAAACATTTAAGAAAAAGTAGTAGCTTAAGAACTGGGCAGGAATAAGAGAATGATAAACAATAAAGAGACATTCTGAGAGAATAGTTAAGCAATGAAGACCTAATAATGCTAAAAAAAAAAAGACAGTCAGACTTATGGTGCTGTGACTTGTCAGATGTGAAGGAGTAATAAGAGATGTGTAACAATTATGCTAGTATATTCGATGTAGATGTTTTCATAGGAAAACGACCGTAACTGAAGGAAGACTTAACATTGAGCTTTCATGGCCAGTCCTATTCAAATCTACTGTAGTATTGCAATGGGTGGCTGTTGCCATGGGTCAACATACCGTCTGCTATATGTATGTATTGTGTATGTATCAACCTCAGTGTTTTATAATTCTGAATCTTTAGATAGAGAAAAATTCTTCTGTTTCATCCTCCCAGAAATTGTGTATTGCCAGAAAACAACTGACAGAAGAGACAAGCATGGGGAGTGTATGTTGAAACCTTGTTACCTCAAGTATTTTATTTTAGGTGTTGCATACTGTTGCCTTCAGTTGGATATTGTGACTTTTTCGCATGCTCAACCCTTGATTTAATGAACCAATGGTGGGGTACCTCGATCTTTTAAATCTGATTGTATATTGTTTGTGAATTAGGGTCTTTAGTGACAACATATGTATATATTTGGGTCTTTATTATTTTCATTATTATTATTATTATTATTATTATTATTATTATTATTATTATTATTATTATTACTATTATTATTATCATTATTAATAATGTGAGACACAAAGCAAACTTAATCGTAAAGCTTTTTTTTTATTTCTCTCTCTACTGAAAATACTAAATCTGTTACTCCAAGTTTTGTCTGTTAAATCCGAAGTCCTTTGATTCGAGGTTTGCTAAATTGAGGGTTGAGTGTAGTTTGAGTTTGTGTAAAGATAATGGTACATAATTCTCATACATTTACTTTGGCCACAAATCTCGCATGTAGGTGGGTGGCCATGTCAAGGTGAACACATTCACCAGAAGCCAAGCATACCCCAATCACTCCTTTTTGCTCCTTTGGGATAAAGGGCTGCCAACAATTCCTCCCCATCGCCCTGCTGGAGTCATTCGTAGGGTAAGTGGGCAAGGATCTGCCTTGATTCGCACATTTAAATATTAAATTTTATTTTGCCAAAATTATGTGCTGACGTTCCAATTAAGAATTATATATTTAATTTTTAATGTGATTATCTGTTTTGCAGATCTAGTCTTGGAATTGTGTCTTTGCTTTGGATAGACAACTACGCAAAATTCTGTGGAGTGTATAAGAGTCGTTGCGACTACCTGAAACCTAGATACGTCACCTTCCACGAGCGTGTGGTTGATATAGGTTTTTTAGGCACTTGGTGGATTTTGAATAAGAAAATGGAAGAATTTGATATAAATCCTAATGAATGGGTAGAGAGTACAGTGCAAGATGAAAGCCCGAGTTAAAATGGCTTCTGCTAATAATATTTGTACAGTTTATTATAATTTGATTGCAGTGGTTCAGATGTTTGGGACTAGTTTGATTGATTTATAAAAGTATAGGCTACTTTTGCAGAGAAAAAAGTCTTGAATACTGACGTGTTTTATAAATACATACATTTTTCATGTTAACAGTAATTTGTTTTGTATTCAACCTTATTTTGTAAATTGTGATGTAAGGTTCAGAGATATATTGCTCTGTTTAGATAATTTGTCGAAACAAATTTATGCATACTATCAAGGTACATTATTAGTATGAGGGTAAACCAGCTGGAACTATCAGGCCAGCAGATTATGTGGTGGGGCAGTTGTGGCAACCATTTCTCTCCATGGAGCTGAGAGAAGTGATAGAGGTACATTTGGCTTTTAGCAAACATGTGTGCTTTGACTTGGCCACTCCACAATGGGATTGCAGCCATTGTATATGTATGTATAAGTAACAAGGGAAGTAAGAATGGGCAGGGTTTCATGAAGCATCGCTACCTTCTCTATTTATTCACATGTGGCCAATTGGCTGTCCTCATTGTGATAAGAGGTCAGGATAAGTAAACAATATAGAAATTTGAGTATTGTAAGGTATTATAATTACTCTTACACGGAAAGCTGCAATATGAGATTTATTGTACATAAAACTATTTCATCAGAAAAAATTATGTTTGTTATGTTGCTATTAAACTCTACAGTCTGTTATGCACTTTGCCATATAGACAGCAACTAGAGGTTCTATTTTTGTAGTGGCTGATTTAGAGGCTACATCATAGAAATTGGTAGTGGAGTTTCTAGTATTTTTGGTAGTTTGTCTCCACTTGAACAATTCAAGGCATAGAGTTGTTTATCAGTTACATACTTCAATATTAGGAAGAATCTAGCCTGAGGCATGGCATGCAAAATTTAATGGCACATTGACAGGCATTTCCTTTTGGAAGTAGCATTGATCGAGAGAAACTAAGAAAAATTAACAAATAATTCACTGGATAGAGCAAGTGTTGTGAGCATTAGAAATTTAACGTATCCCGTAAGTTTTCCTCACTCCTGTGTGACTTTGCTTTAGTTAGATTTCTTCATGTTTCACACAGCCTTTTGACAGGTTTCATTGGTTTGTCTTATTAGCTTGGTGTACCAGATAGTTAGTGTTCATTAAGTTTACTCTGTTACTCATATTTCTTTGTAGGCTGTATTGGCGATATGGGTCAAGCTTACCTCACTGGCATCCTTGTTAATGTGCTTTTAAGTTATCTTTTTGCATGGGCTTCTTTGTTGCATTGAGAATTATGTTTTAATAACTCTTGCTTTTCAGTCTGTGTATAGATTAGCATTGAGTGAAGTAGTGGAAAAAAGGTTGGAATGATTGAGGAAGGAAATAGAAGGTGGGAAGTCAGCCATTTTCTACAAGCTGATAGCACATGTAGTAGCTGAATAAGAGGTACTATTATTGAGAATGGTGGAGGAGTGTAAGAGAGGAAGTCCTATGAAAAATTTAAGAGGAAGTTATGAATTAAAATGGAACAGTGTAAAGTGATGAGATACAGTAGAGATATTGACCTGAGAAACTTGGAGTTAGGTTAACCAGAATGTCATTGAAGGAGGTTGTTGTTTCATGAGCTGCCAGTCCAAACAGCTCAGAGTCCCTAAGGAAGGCCACTGCTAATCCCAGGCTTTCCCAGAGCTCTGAGGGAGTGTATGTTGTGTGGTCGGGGTATGTAGATGTAAGAATTTTTTTTAAGATTGTGACACCAGGACGGGCAAAAAAGAAAAAATAAATCTACCCTCATCAGGCCTGGGCCCGAAGAAATATAAAGTAAAGAGAAACCGAGTGCTGTAATTTGTCAGATGTGAAGGGATAATAAAAGATGAGTAGTGAATATCCAAGAATATTCGGTGTTGATGTAGGCATAAAAAAAGAACGATACCTGAAGGAAGAATTAACGTCGAACTGAACAGTCTTATTTAGATCCAAAATACCCTTCAGCTGCAGTATCACAACGGGCGGCTTGTGCAGGCATCATTGACGGAGTCATTCATGTATTTTTTTTTTATAAGTGACACTGGGACAGGTAATAAAATTGCCCTCATCAGTAAAGGCTCGAGCACAAAGAAAACATTAAGACAAAGAAAAAATAAAGGTTTAGGACAAGTCATAGAGGAGGTAATGATACACAATAGGAAAAGGATAGGCTGAAAGAATAGTCGAAGTACTGAGGACCTAGATATGTTGCAGGATTAGTCCCTGAGACGAAGATAGATCCGTTTTTCAAAGGAAGATAGGTTATAAGAATTAGGAAATACAGAAGGGGAAGAGAGTTCCAGAGTCTGGAGGTGGATGGGAAAAAGCAGTTGCTGCACCGACCAATGTGTGAGCTACAAATCTCCACACTGTACACTCACCTCTTGGAACAACTCGAGGATAAGCACGTGTAATGCAAAATTCGCGTAATGTAACCAGTCGTTTTCCATAAGATACAATGATAATAGGCATAGATACTTCCACAACCGTACATAAACACACTATGCCAAAGATATAAGATAAGTAAAACATATAAGTACAGTGTTCCCCCCCCTGTATCGCGTTTCTTTGTTCCCGTTCTCACTGTATCGCGTTTTTTTTTTTGGATAAATTATTATTTTATGGGTATACGCAAAAATATTAAAATATTGAAAAAATAAAAATTTTCAGTATTTTCATTTTTTTATTGAAAATGTAAATTTACGTTGCTTGCTGTTATTTATAATGTAAAGGGTGTTTTTTTAACAGTGCAGGGAGGGTTTATACAGTACGTAAACGTAAAAATAATTGTAAAATACCTATGTACATGAGTATGTCATGTAATTACCATTTCATTCACCATAGTTTTATCGATCACTTTCATATAAATTTACGTTGCATGCTGTTATTTATGAAGTAAAGGGTAGTTTTTTAACTGTACAGGGAGGGTTTATACAGTGTAAGCGTAAAAATAATTGTAAAATACCTATGTACATGAGTATGTCATGTAATTACCACTTCATTCACCGTAATTTTATCTACCACTTTCATGTAAATTTACGTTGCTTGCTGTTATTTATAATGTAAAGGGTGTTTTTTTAACAGTGCAGGGAGGGTTTATACAGTACGTAAACGTAAAAATAATTGTAAAATACCTATGTACATGAGTATGTCATGTAATTACCACTTCATTCACCGTAATTTTATCTATCACTTTCATGTAAATTTACGTTGCTTACTGTTATTTATAATGTAAAGGGTGTTTTTTTAACAGTGCAGGGAGGGTTTATACAGTATGTAAACGTAAAAATAATTGTAAAATACCTATGTACATGAGTATGTCATGTAATTACCACTTCATTCACCGTAATTTTATCTATCACATTCATATAAATTTACGTTGCATGCTGTTATTTATGAAGTAAAGGGTGGTTTGATAACAGTACAGGGAGGGTTTATACAGTGTAAACGTAAAAATAATTGTAAAATACCTATGTACATGAGTATGTCATGTAATTACCACTTCATTCACCGTAATTTTATCTACCACTTTCATGTAAATTTACGTTGCTTGCTGTTATTTATAATGTAAAGGGTGTTTTTTTAACAGTGCAGGGAGGTGCAGGGAAGGATTATACAGTACGTAAACGTAAAAATAATTGTAAAATACCTATGTACATGAGTATGTCATGTAATTACCACTTCATTCACCGTAATTTTATCTACCACTTTCATGTAAATTTGCGTTGCTTGCTGTTACTTATAATGTAAAGGGTGTTTTTTTAACAGTGCAGGGAGGGTTTATACAGTACGTAAACATAAAAATAATTGTAAAATGCCTATGTACATGAGTATATCATGTAATTACCACTTCATTCACCGTAATTTTATCTATCACTTTCATGTAAATTTACGTTGCTTACTGTTATTTATAATGTAAAGGGTGTTTTTTTAACAGTGCAGGGAGGGTTTATACAGTACGTAAACGTAAAAATAATTGTAAAATACCTATATACTTGAGAATGTCATGTAATTACCACTTCATTCACCGTAATTTTATCTATCATTTTCTTATAAATTTATGTTGCATGCTGTTATTTATGAAGTAAAGTGTGGTTTGTTAACAGTACAAGGAGGGTTTATACAGTGTAAACGTAAAAATAAATTAAAATATCTATGTACATATAGGCTGATCCTACTCCGCGGATTTCCTGGTCGCTCCAAGTCCCGGAACCGAACTACCGCGATAAGGGGGGGTACATAACAAAGCAGACCTGTAGTTATTTATATTAACATGCAAATAGTGTAGAGTACAAAATATATACAGATTTACAGTACAGTAACCAAATTAACGCTTTCTAATATGCTGTGGGCAACAGGCATAGACTGGGATGTGCGTGGTGGCGGTGAGCACGTAACTTAAGCGGTGGGAGAAGAGGAGGAGGATACGGGAAAACGAACCTCTATCTGCAAACATAAACAACGATGAAATAAAAATAAAAAATAAGCAAAGCAAGACTAAAAAACTAAAAAAAGATTCATTATGCAATACCTGAATGTAAAACACATTCTACTCACTCTACAGGCATGGGACGAGTGTGGTGGAGGTGAGCACTTGACATAAGCGGTAGGAGAAGAGGAGAATGAACCCCTATCTGCAAACGTAAAAAACAATTAACAAAAGCAAGACTAGAAAACTAAATTATTTCATTATGCAATGCCTGAATTACTGTAGCAAAAAAAAAAATAGAAAACACATTCTACTCACTCTATATACTGTGAGCAACAGGCATGGGATGAGCGTGGTGGCGGTGATCATTTGACATAAGCCGTAGGAGAAGAGGAGGGGGAAGTGTGAGAACGAACCCCTAGCTGCAAAATTAAAGACACTGTAACAAAAAAATCAATTAAAGCAAGACTAGAAAACAAAATTCTTTTTTCATTATGCAATGCCTTAATTACAGTAATGATATAAATAAAAAATATTATGCACATTCTACTCACTCTATATATGGCGAGCAACATTCGATGAGCGTGGTAGAGGTGAGCAGGTGATATAAGCGGTAGGAGAAGAGGAGGAAGTGGGAGAGCCAACCCCTAGCTGCAAAAATAAGTAAAGCTAACATAAAAAAAATGAAAAGCAAGACTAGAAAACTCATTTTTTTTTATTATGCAATGCCTGAATATAATACTGTAGTATGGTATTAAAAATATAACATAAAAAAACGTAAAAATTTATGCTGGTGTGCTTACTCTATATACGATGGGGCTTTTTCCTTGACGATATTATATGGCAAGTTTGTTTGCTGTTTGTTCTTAATGCTCATCCTTGTACATAGCATTTTCTCCATTCTCCCCATAATTTCCGATCGAGAATATGAAGACTTAAGCGAAGTTAAACTAACACCAACTTTTGCACTTACATAATTCTTTCCTCATTTTCACGTCTAGTGAGCAACGTGCTTTCACTTAGTTGCATTGCTGTTTTATGGCCACCGTACCCTCACCACACTCATAATGGGCCAATACTTTAAGTTTTACTTCAAGGTTTACTGCCTTTCTCACTCTTTTTGGAGTAGAAGCACTTCAACAGTCTTTTCCTGGGTGTTTACTGGCCATGATAGATATGTACAGTATATAAAATCTGCAAAAAAAAAAACCAGGAAACACAAACCTTACCACAAAATCAGTTAGAACAAGCAATATATCCACACAGTATGTTAGGTAAAGAGACACTGAAGCATATGGTAGCATGGCGGGAAAGTGCCTCTGAGGCGGTCGCCTATTTACTAACATGAAATTTTTTTTTTTGAATATTTCGGGCTGGTGTTATTCTTGCATTCCGTATTTTTGTACTATTATTATTTTGATGCCTTTATCCAATTTCGCGTATTATAGAATTGCATAAAAAGCGAGTTGACTGTACTTGAGACGATGCCTCTTAGTGAGTGTTACATGGCTTCGGCTGTATGTGAAGGATGCAACTCGCCAACTCTGTAGAGCAGTGATAGAAAATAGATAGGGAAGATACCTTACAACGAAGAGAAAGAGAATCTAAACTAGTAGTAAGAGAAGGGTTATGAAAGAGTATGACTGCTTCATTATTCAACCCTATCAAGGAGATAATTATATGATGAAGCACTCCAGATGTGCGAGCAGTATTCTAAGCATGGACGGGTAAGACCTTTATAGATTTTAAGTAACTGTAAAGAGGAAGAGTAATGACGAAAACGAAATAGATCCTCCAATTTAGAAATTTGGATTATGTGATTCCTCCAAGACAAGGTAGAGGCTTTCATGATTCCTAAAATATTAATAGAAATAAGAGGATAAATTTTGTTAGTTTCAAAAACAATAGGGGTATTAGGAGAAGATAAAGATACAGTCAGATACTGTGTCATGGAGGCATTAAGTTAAACTAAATATTGGGGGTCCCACTCCGATACCTTCTGCAAATTGGAGTTGAGAGTATAAGAAAGAGTGATACGAGACTGATTATGAGTAACAGATGAAGGTTGTGAAGAAAAGGCAGAGGAAAAATACAGGGTAGAATCAAAGGTATGAAGAAGAGAGGAGGATGGGGACTGAAGCAGATCGTTGATGAAGAGAAGGAACAGATTAGATTAAAGAACAAAGCCCTGTGGAACACCACTGGTAACAGGGAATGGGCTAGATGTTGCACCGTCAACAACCACAGATATAAAATGTTCAAAAAGAAAACAGGAAAACAGAGAGAAGGGGTAAAGCCATAAGTAGGGAGTTTGGCCAACAGAGCCTTGTGCCAGACTCTGTCAAAATCCTTCAGAGATATCAAGGGCAACGACAAAGGAATCCCCATAGTTACTCGGAGAAAATGACCACACAGGAGTAAGATAGGAAAGGAGGTCGCCAGCTGATCTTGCCTTGCGGAAGCTGAACTGGTGATCGGAGATAAATGAGTTAGATTCAAAAGGTTTCAAGAAGTGAGAATTGAGCGATAGATGAGGTTCGGGCAGTAAGTCGGTAGTTTGAAGGAACAGAGCGGTCCCCCTTCTTAGGAACAGGTTGCACTAGAGCATGCTTCCAAGATGAGATGGCAAAGCATGGGAGCCAGTTCATCTAAATACTTCTTAAGGAACCTTGCAGGGATACCTCAGGACCAGATGCCTTGTTCGTCTTTAGCGAGCAAAGAACCTTATGAACTTTGCTGAGAGGAGCTATTGGTGGAATATTTTATCATAATTTAGTGGAAAGTAGAGTGAAAGTGGGAGAAAAGTGGAGAAAGAGGAGAAGCGAGAGAAGAAGAGTGGTGCTGAAAGTGAATGAATTGTATAAGATAAAGAGAGACTGAGTATAAGGCTAGTGTGAGAAATGTGTGGAATGTTGTGAAAGAGAAAGTGGAGGAAGGAGTGGAAGAAGAATGGGGCTGTTTCAAGGAGAAAGTTATGAAGTGTGCTGAGGCAGTGTGCGGAAGAAGACTAACTAGTGGAATTAAAAGGAAAGGTAGTGAATGGTTGAATGAGCTGGTGAGTGCAGTAGTGGCTGAAAGGAAGTGGGGTTATGAGGTATGGTTGCAGGTAGGTAGAGATGTATGAAAGGTATTGTGCAAAGAGGAGGTCAGCAAAGTACGTGGTGAGGGAGGCAAAGAGAGAGAAGCGGATGTAAGGTGGAGCAGAAGCTTGTCTGAGAATTTTGAAAGGAATAAAAAGATGTATTAGAAGGAAGTGAAAATAGTGAGGAAAGGTGAATGTGGTAGAGAGGAGAGGGTGAAATGAGCAGATGGGCAATTGCTAGTGGATGAAATAAAGTTGAGAGAGAGTGATGGGCTGAATATTTCAAGAAGCTGCTGAATGAGGAAGATGATAGAGAGGCAGAGATTGTGGCTGTGGAAAACGAATGGAGAATGCCAATGTTAGGAGATGAGAATGATAGAGATATAACAAAAGAGGAGGTAAATTTGGCATTGAGAGCAACAACAGTAGGTAAAGCACCAGGGATAGATGGGTGTCATGCTGAATGCTTGTCAAAAGGTGGGGAGGCATTAATTGAATGGATGGTTAAGTTGTTGGATGTATGTTTCAGGAAAGGGAGGGTCCCAGTTGATTGGAGGAGTGCATATGTAGTTCCACTTTACAAAGGGAAGGGAGATAGGTATGAGTGTAGTAGTTTTAGGGGATTTAGTTTGTTGAGCGTACTTGGTAAGGTATATTGAAGAGTGTTAATCGAGAGAATTAGGAAAGGTACTGAGAGATTGATTGGAGAAGAACATTGCGGGTTCAGGAGAGGAAGAAGATGTGTGGATCAGGTGTTTGCGGTAAGACAAGTGCATGAGAAGTTCTTGGAGAAAGGTAGGGACACTTTTTGGGCCATTATGGATTCAGAGAAAGCATATGGCAGGGTAGATAGAGAGGGGTTGTGGAGGGTGTTGCGACTGTATCAAATAAGTGGAAGTTTGTTGAATGCGGTGAAGAGTTTTTACATGAATAGTAGAGCATGTTTGAGAGTTGGGAATGGTATGAATGATTGGTTTGAGGTAAATGTTGGGCTACATCAAGGTTGTGTACTGTCACCATGGTTGTTTAATGTGTATATGGGTGGAGTGGTAAGGGAAGTAAATGAAAGAGTATTAGACAGAGGATTGGAACTAGTGGGTAAGGATGGAAGGTTGTGGTAACTGAGTCAGTTGCTATTTGCTGATAATACTGTACTGGTGGCTGTTACTGAAAATGAATTGAATAATTTGGTGACTGAGTTTATTTGTGTGTGTGTGAAAGAAGGAAGTTGCTCATGAATAATGGTAATAGTAAAGTCATGAGATGCACATGGAGTGTTAATGTTCAGATTGATTGTAGAAGTGAATGGAGAGTTGCTTGAAAGAGTTGAGAGTTTTAAGTATCTGTTGTCGCATGTATCAAGGATTGGATGAGTGGATGTAGAGGTAAATCACAGAGTGAAGGAAGCAAGTAAACGTCTAGGTGGGTTGAAAAGTGTAATGAGAGATAGATATTTGGGGATGAATACAAAGAGAAGGATATATGATGGTGTGATTGTGCCGACAGCAATGTATGGAGCAGAGACTTGGAATGCAAGAGAGGATGAATGGAAGAAGTTGAATGTAATGGAGATGAGGTGTTTGAAAGGTATGATTGGTGTATCTAGAATAGATAGAGTAAGAAATGAGGAAGTCAGGCAGAGAACAGGTGTTGGAATGATGCTGTTGGATAGGTTAGATCAGAGAGTGTTGAAATGGTTTGGACACATGGAAAGGCTGAGTGAAGAACGAATAGCGAAGAGAGTGTGGAGTGCAGAAGTGATTGGAGTTAGGTCAAGAGGAAGACCTAGAACGAGATGGATGGATGGTGTGAAGAGAGTACTGAATGCATGTGGAATGTCAGTGGAACAGGGAAGAGTGCATGCAAGAGCAGAAATGAGTGGAGGAAGATTGTTCATACATGACGCGGCCCAAAGGAATTCCTCGCATGTGCTAGCTCAGTGAACTTTTATGGATGGGTGTGAGGGGAGTTACCATGTGATGAAGCGGTGGGGGCAAACCAGCTGCAGCTGTCGGGCCTCATTGTAGAATATCCTTGCCTGCCTACCTTGTGGGTGAAACAAGCAGGGTGGAAGAAGGGGAGACATGGCAACCCTTTATCCCCAAGGAGCTTAGAGGAGTGGTTGAGGTGTGTGGATTGTGGTGAATGCACATTTCTTGGCTCGGCCACCCCCCCTACAAGGGGGATGATGGCTGCAATCAATGGCTAGAATAGGTGGAAATGTTTTGGAATGGATAAAAACTTACTTAGAAGGAAGGGAACAGAGGGTTAGAGTAAGACACTCAGTGTCTGAATGGAGAAGAGTTAGTAGTGGAGTTCCACAGGGTTCAGTTTTAGGGCCACTTTTGTTCCTTGTATATGTAGATGACCTACCAGAGTCTGTAAATTCATTCATGAATATGTTTGCAGATGATGCAAAGATTGTGAAGAAAGTAAAAAACGAGAACAATGGTAGAGAACTTCAGGAGGATCTAAATAATCTGCATGAGTGGTCAGAAAAGTGGCTAATGAAATTCAATACTTCAAAATGTAAGGTAATGAGAATGGGTACAAGTGCAAGAAGGCCCAAGCTTGACTACTCGGTGGCTGGAGTACAACTTCAAGAGACAGAAAATGAGAGAGATCTAGGAGTAAACATACTGGCAGATTTGTCTCCAGAAATACATATAAATGACATAGTAAGGGCAGCATATGCATTCTTATCAAATGTAAGGGTAGCCTTCAGGCACATGGACAAGGAAATGTTCAGAAATATTTATGTAACCTATGTGAGGCCAAAACTCGAATATGCAGCCCCCTTTTGGAATCCGCACTTGAAAAAGCACATAGCTAAGCTTGAAAAAGTTCAAAGACATGCCACGAAACTGGTGCCAGAAATACGCAATCTCAGTTATGATGAGAGGCTGAGGGAATTAGACTTACCATCACTCGAAGCTAGAAGAGTGAGGGGGGATATGGTGACAGTCTTTAAATTCCTTCATGGTTATGATAGAGTGGATAGGGATCGATATTTTGATATGGCTGGCTCTAGAACTAGAGGTCATAGTTTGAAGCTTCGTAAGAAAACTTCTTTGCAGGATGTAAGGAAATACTTTTTCAGTGTAAGAGTAGTTGATAATTGGAATTGGCTAAGCGAGGAGGTAGTTAATGCTATCTCAATCCATAGTTTTAAGGACAGGTATGATAAGTATCACTAAGTCTAAAATGGAACCGATCAGGAGACGGGAAGATACGAGCTTTGGGGTCTTTCCCGTAAACACAATTAGGTAATTACAATTAGGTAATCACATGTATATGTATGTATTTTTTACAGCCTTTTCACCATGTCTGCCATTCTTTCATTCCTCACTTCTTCATTATATCTTCGTTATATTTCTCTTTTGTGATTACTGGTATTAGTCCCTTTTAGATTTAATTTTGTTTATTTTCCAACATATACATACATGGACGTGTGCACAAAAAAATTGAACCGATCGGGAGATTTGGAGTTTTATAAGCATAGGGCTCTTTCCCGTAAGCACAATTTAGTAAGTGCAATTTAAGTAAATACATTATATATTCCAATTTTTCTTTTACACTTGGAGTAGATTGTGGGATATGATAATAATATCATATATATCAAGTTGCCAAATATGTGAGTGAAACTAACTTATTCAACCTAACTTGCTTTAGGGGAATTTTGTGAAGAATATGTGGTCCAGTTAGAGATGAAGTTTCAGGAGAGTGGAGGAGGCGCCATAACATCGAACTGAGAGAGCTGACTGGACTGCCACCTGTGGCCAGCATCATTAGAGGGAGGAGATTGACATGGGCAGGCCATGTAGCCAGAATGGCACACAATAGCATTGTGGGAGGTATTGCAAGGGGATTGCCTGTTGGTAGGAAACCAGTTGGGAGACCTCGACACAGATGGGAGGACAGTGTAAAGAGGGATATGGCCATTTTAGGAATGGAAGACCCAAATAACTGGTGGAATGAAGCAATGGACCGTAACCAGTGGAGGCTTCTTGTAGTGGCGGCAAGGGACCACAGAGTCCCGCAGCCAGCGGAGTGAGTGTGAGTGAGTGTAACTTGCTTTAGAGAGGATTTTTTTTGTATTTTTTTTTGTATTAGATTTGTTTTATGCCTAACTGAAAGACCAAAGTCTCTTGGATAAAAATTTCCCAAGTTTCACCCAATTCAGGTGTGTGCGGCTAGTTATTTTTTCCCTGTATATCCTTTGAGGGAGAGGGGCTAGAATACATCCTCTATGTTCCACAGCATGTGGTAAGAGCCGACTAAATAGGGTGGAAGCAAGGGACCGGGAATCCCCTTCTCTGTATTTTCTCTTCCTAAAGTGTCAGAGTATTTTACCTTGACTCAGCCACTTCCCTTGTAAGGGGAAAAATGGCTCATGCATATATCAATTTCATTTAGGAAGACTGGGAACGTAAATGTGGAGCTATGAAGAATGTCATATGATTATATATGAACGTATATTTGATTATTATTATTATTATTATTATTATTATTATTATCATTATTATTATTATTATTATTATTATTATTATTATTATTATTATTATTATTATTATTATTATTATTATTATCATTATTATTATTATTATTATTATTATTATTATTATTATTATTATTATTATTATTATTATTATTATCATTATTATTATTATTATTATTATTATTATTATTATTATTATTATTATTATTATTATTATTATTATTATTATAATGATGATGATGACATAACTCTCACTAACTCAGCAATTGTTATACCTTGAGTTCCCTGGTTTTCATGTTCGATCGAGTCTCACAGTGGGTCAGGTGATTACACTATCTGTCTAATCAGATTTGTTGCTTTGATGGAGGGAGGAGGAGGAGGGAGGGAATTCTAACGAGGTTAACATCTATAACAATGGATGACGGGAAACAAATGTGATATAGAAAGTAAAGGAGAATTACGAAGGACAGAGAGGAGGGGGGGGGGATAAGAAAGCTAATAATCAGGGAAGAGGAGAGAAAAGGATTTTATACAAGAATGTTGTCCTCTCACCTATTTTTTGCAGAAGGGAGAATCTAACAGAGGGTGGCAAGGAAGTACACTACTTAGAATGGGAAAAATCTCATAAAATATTCCGATCATTATGTCAAAATGGGTCTGTATTGGGTTTTGCTATCTAACCCCTGGAAACTCAACTGCCTTCAACATCGTAATAAAATACAGAGGGTTCCCTACTTATGAACAACCGAGTTACCAACATTCACAGATACGAAATAAACCTATCTATTATCTACCCATGTAATAATGCGTGTATTTCTGTACTGTACTGTAATTTTTACATTATTATAGCTATTTTAATATTCATTAAAACTGAATACTTTATGATTTAGGTATCTAGTAGATAAGTGTCTTTAGCCTAATTACTGTACAATATGCATATGTATATACTGTACAGTACTGTGTTTTACCTAAACACAAGTTACAAACAATTCTATTTATGAAAACACTTCTGGAAACTAACTCGTTCGTAATGAGGGGAGTGTTTGTATTCCGATTATTATGTCAGAGAAGGTCTGTATTGAGCTTTGCCTCTTAACCCCTGGAAACTCAAGTGCTTTCACCACTGTACTTTCTAAATAGAGCTCGCACACACAGAGTTCTTCCAGACAAAGGGATATAAAGAAGATAATGAAAGAAGATTAGGGGGATGGGGCCTCATTAAGACTGCTGTACACAAATGCTGATGGAATAGCTGGAAAGACAGTAGAATTAAAGGATAGGATTCACAACAGTAGGGGAGATACAGATATACTTAAGCGAGGACATAAACAATGTCAAAAGTTTTCCTAAGGGCTTCAGAATATTAAGGGTTGAAAGATCTGGGAAGACTGGTGGAGGGATAGCACTGCTCATAAGTGAAAGATTTCAGCTTGAAGAAATAAACATTGCTATAGAAAGTGAGTTGAAGATATTTCTTGTTGCTCTCATACATACTGAGTCAGAGAGCATTATAATAACTTGTATGTAACCCACCAAGGAACAACATAGGATAGAAAATGTCATATAGGTACTATTGAAGTCATAAACTCAGTTGTTAACATTGCATGGGAGAGAAAAAAAAGGATTTTGATTATGGGAGAGTTTAATCATAGTGAGGTAGATTGGATAAGTTTTGACCCACACAGTGGGGAGAACTCATTTGGGACAAGATTTCTAGACTGTGTACAAGGGAATTTCCTGCACCAACATGTACTGGAACCAGCGAGGGCCAGGGATGGGGATGAGCTATCGCTGTTTGATCTAGTATTCACAGATAATGTGTTGGCTGTTGAAAAAATTGAGTATGAACCACCAATTGGAAAGAGTGACCACTGTGTGTTGTTAATGAAGTATATAATCGAAGATGTTTTGCTTGAAAGTAGAGGCACTGAGAACACGAGGAGGAACTATCTGAAAGGAAATTAAATGAAAATAATGAGTTTTTTTTTGCATTTATTGACTGGGGGACCTTATTTAACAACAAATCTGCACAAGAAATGTACGACATTTTTTGTGAGGAATATGGAAAGATATTGGATACCTTCCGCTAAAATAGGAGTTATTCATGCCAGAGAGAAATGGTTTACAAAAATGAGTGTTAGAGAGCCCTGGAGTGTAGACAAATGCTGGAAAAGGTATAAGAGGAGAAAAGCATAAATGCCTGGCAGACTTATAAAAGAGCAAGAAATAATTACCTAAGTAAAAGAAGAGAGGGAGAGAGAGACTATGAAAGAGATATCACCAGGAAGGCTAAAATAAATCCTAAACTTTCCACAGCTTAATCAGAGGAAAACTGAAGGTAGAAGAACAAGTTTTAAAGCTAAAGAGAGCGGATGGAAGAATCACTGAGTTGGATGAAAAGATCTGCAAATAATTAAACAAGGAGTTTCAGTCAATATTTACAGTATTAAATACCACCCCCTCAGATTGCAGAGATAAGAGCTCATGGGCAGGTATTAGAGAACATCATCTTTTTAGCCCTAGAGGTATGCAAAGCTCTGATGGAGTTAGATACCTATAAAGCTACAGGTCCTGATGATATATCTCCTTATGTTCTTAAAAAATGCGATTAATGAATATCAGCAGCACTATGCATCATATTTGTAAAATCGATGGAATCAGGGGAGATTCCAGATTTAAGGAGGGATACAGTTTTAAACTATAGACCTGTTTCCTTGACCAGCATGGTTTGCAATGTGTTGGAGAAACTATTAAGAAAAATACACCTCTCTTCACTGGTATCTTTTCAAAATGACATTCAGATGTGTGCTGCTTACAGTTTATTCATGCAACTCTGATACAACGTAATGAATGCTCCAGTCTGCATTGACAGAATAACCTTAAAAAACAATGTATATGCACTACTGGAGTCTCCCATATCAAATAAATATTCAATGTGCACATTATGTTGTAGTACCTCACATGAAGTAAATAAGAACTTTCTTTGCAGCATATAAATATAATTAATTAACATAAATAACTTCTGTGACTTACATATCAATAAGGTATTAAGAGCTCTTATGCGATGTGGCCTCCAGCTAGTGAGATACAGTTGTTTACTGTTTACTGTTTTCTTTCATTTTTGCCCACTCTTCCATAGCTGGCATATGATTACCAACCCGCCATATTTAAACCCAGAATTTGCTGCCACATACCAATATCTCACATCCCCCCAGTTTTCAGCTGGAAACTCAGTACTCTGTTATATAATCCCCGAGGTATGCTGGAGGGCGTCTATTCTGGCATGGTTTTGGGGATGATGATATAGGACTTAGCTGTTCTAAGGTCGGCACTGGGATTGGATCCTGTGTTTTTGAGAGCGCCTGGGCTTTGTAGTCCTTGGGTGGGGTTGGAGTAACTGCTTTATCATCAGGTGCTTCATTTTGCATTCCACCTTGTGGCCGACCACTGCCTGGTGCAGTTGCGAGATCAAGGCAGCGGCCCTGAGGACACGAAGCGCTATACTTGGTCTTTGCTGTCTCACCCGTCTATTGTATAATCTGTGGATGAGTGGACGGCCATGGTGTGGAATGGTTGGATATAGCTAACTCTTGATTGTGGCACAGGAACTGCCGGTTCTTTAAAGTCAGTTGACCTGAGCCGTGAACCTTGATCAAGTATTGGTCATATGACTGTTTCTGTGACCACCCCAGTTCTGTTCCATCTCTTGCTGTAGTTACCTGTCTGGTTTTGTAGCAACACTCTATCACCCAGAGTTAAGGGGGACAGCAGTCAGGTGTTATGCTGGAGAATATTGACTTGTTTGGCAAATCTCAGCTGGAGTGCCTCTTCTTGTTGTTTCCAAGTCTGGCGCCATATTGGTTGAACTGCTGAACTGGTAAACACCTGCATACCCGGGGCAACTGGCAGTAGATCTCGAAGCTTCTTGCCAAAGACAATCTGTGATGGTGACATATCAGTTTGAGGGTCAGGCATGTTGCTGTATTGCAGCAATCCAGCTGCCACTGCCTCCTTGTCAAGGACGCCATTTGTGTCTGTATGAGATGTCAGTAAGAGCTTCATGGATTTGACTGCTACTTCTGCTTGCCCGTTCAATTGAGGATGGTATGCTAATGAGAGGCAATGCTTAACACCCCAACATTGCAGAAGTGATTCTGTTTCCTTTGCAGAGAATTCGTTTGTGCTTAGTTCCTCGGGTATGCCGAATGTTGCGAAATAGTTGATGAGAGCTGTGATGAAGCCCTTGGCACCTGACTTAGATGCAACCATGTGTGGTCACCCACTGAACCTGTCCACGATGACCAAATATCCGATGCCACATGCCACAAAAAAGTCAGCTGCAATGGCTCAGAAGGGGCTGCATGGCACACATGGTTGCAATGGTGGCATGTATAGCTGGGAAGATATCATTACCCTGCAGAAGTGGCACTTGGAGCGTGTGTCCTCAACACTTTAGTGATTCCAGGCCAAAATACTGTGCTTAGTGCCCAAATGTGCATCCTACTGGTGCCTTGATGTGTTGCTTGGAGAACCCGCAACACTTCCTTTCGAAGTTCTTGTGGTATCACGATCCTGTGGTTCATCATGATGACCTCACCTACGAAGGACAACCTGTCACGGTATTGCCAGTATGGCTGCAGTTCTTCAGGTAATCCATCGCGGGATGTTGGAAACCCGAACTCAATGAGTGGCATGAGCAGCTGAAGTTCATTGTCAGTCGAGGTGCTCTCCCTAACCCTATTCTATGTGACAGCACCAAGAGAATCTGTCAACAACTTTGCAGTGGCCACAACAAGTGTTTCTAGGTCATCTTGAGTATCTACTGGAATGCAGATGGTGGACAAAGCACTCACCTCACTTCCTTTGTTGAAATGGTTTGTGTTTGATGGATACCGTGACGTTGCATCTCCAGTTGGTATGGTCTTGCCAGGAACATGTACAATCTGATACTGCCACATGAGTGTGCATTGCTTATATCTGAAAAGTCTTGGGTTTGTGATGTCATCTAGGGCCTGATCACCGAGAATTTTCACCAGTGTCTTGTGGTCAGTTGATATGGCGAGATTGCGGCAACCCATAGTGAAGAAGCGACCATATTCTAGTGCCCATGCAACTGCTAAAGCTTCTCCTTTGATCAGTGAATAATTTTTCTCAGCATCTCTTAGGAAACAAGATCCATCTAGAGTTACCTTCCATCCATCTTCACAGCATCTGGGAATTAGGGAGTCACAGTCACAATGTTTTTGGCAAAGCCAATATCTTACCCCAGTTCTGGACCAATTGGGATTAAGGCATGTCTGCTTGCTGGGGTCCTATATTTCAACTCCCTCCTTGATTTTGTTGATGATAGCCTTTTTTGAATGCTGAAATGCCTTATCTAGATTCGAGTTCCAACTGGAACTGACCTTTGGGCTGAGGAGAGGCTTGAATGGTGCCATCATGTCTGTGGTTCTGCCACAGAGTGACACCTGGTTTACAAGGCTGAACCATGCCTGTACGTCTGTGATGTTTGAAGATCTGGGAAAATTTGTAATGGCATTCAGATACATAGAAAGAGGTTTTACCTCAGTCTTGGTGATCTGAAAATCTGCGAAGTTGACTTCCATCGATGCAAACTGGAGCTTGGTCAGGTTGAGGACCACCCCATTGCTTCCGACCAGATCTAGATAATCAATGACCTGCTACCAGTGTTCTTCTAGGTTGGCATGTCTGCGATGATTGCGTCGTATCGCTGTGTGTAGGCGTCCTCTGATGTAAGGAATCTCACTGGTGCATGCTGATACTGGAACCTGCCTTGTTCAGTCAAGAATGTGGTATTGTGCTGATCTTCCGATCGGATATCGATGGAGTGAAAACCATTCCATGCATCTGTGACCATCTTGAATGTGTGGAGTGGGATGACCTTGGCTTGCTTGATAGGTGGGATGGTATGATGAGTTTCCTGTATACTGTGGCGATTTAGTGACTGAAGATCAACTGTCTGATGAGGTGTACCGTCCGACTTTGGTGTTAGGACCATGCTGTGGAGCCAGGTTACGGTCATGTTAGGAGGCACCCAGAGCCACGTCTCTGTAAAGTTGTTCTCGCACTTTGTTTTGCCAATGGGCTGATATATTCGGAGGTCTCCTGGTTACCACCGGCTGAAGACCTGGGTCAACCCTAATCTCCATTGGAGGGCCGGTCATTGCAGGGAGCGATTGGTGTGGGCAAATGTTGAATGTTGATAATGCATACCTATCCAAGAGCCATTTCTTCATGTCCTTGATAGATTCAATTGATGGTACCAATGGTAGGTTAGCTGGGCGGGGTGATGGTGCATGCGCATAGGGCATCTGCATCCTGCTGGTGAGGGGGGATCACATGTGTTCATGGTATTATGGCACACTTCGGCTTCTCCCATTGCACCAGTCCTAGGAAAATCTGGGCCAGTAACCTCCAGCTGCCCCAAGGCTGCTCGGCTTGGGAAGAACCGATTAGTGGAGTCTGTGACGTAGACAATGGTTGAAGTTTTGAGTTGTTTGCCCTTTGCTTTGCTGCCAGACAGCTTTAGGAGTAAAAACCCCAAGATATTTATTTCCTCGTTATTTGCTGCTAAGATGCGTTTGGAGACACGAATGAGGTGCTGCCGACGTAAACCCAATTTCTAGAGGAGATTTATTACCATCAGACAGGCTTATGTGCTGGAGTCAGTGATGGTAGATATGTTGGCAGATCACTTCGGTGGACATGATAGCCTCATCTTAGTGTAAGCCTCGCTGTCCACAGTTATCTTTAAATTCAAAGTTGGATGTGGTGGGGCCTAACACAAGCAGGACCCTGTCTCGGTGGTGGCTACATAGTGAAACAATGCTTCTATTTGGCCGCTAGATTCTAGTTGAGCTGGTTTTCGGGTGTGTGGGTTGTTCTTCTTCCAGCATTCAAGACACATCTTGAATTCCTTGAGTTTGCCCCTCACCTTATCAAACTGGGTGGTGAGACAGCCACACTGTCATTGCATCTTGCGTTTCAGCTTGTCCGGGTCACTGTAATAATGTGCAGAGTCTGGGAATGCTTGGCTGGTCTGGCTTCAGCTCATCATCCTGTAACTACTGGCTGCCACCCTTGGGGTCTCAATTACCATGGCCCGTACAGCAATTTCCTTACTGTCAACCAAGTAACTGTTTTATTCAGTGTTTTAGTGTCAATTTCTGTTGTTCTGAATACCTCCTTCCTGATTTCTTCATCTGCCAGTCCATTCAGGAGAACCAGCTTGGCTATCCCTCAGTGTAATCGATTACGATGGTGCCGGAAAAGGTGGCTTCATTACAGTTGCCTATTTTTGTCCACTGACAGACATTGGCCAACCCACGTAAGTCTTGCCACATACTGTCTGACACGTTCCCCCAAATCTTGTTTTATTTGAAGTAGTGTCGCACTCAGTGCCACGCTCAGCACCGTTAGCCATTTCATGGCATCCAAGACCTCCCCCACAGTTCTGCTGGCTATCATTGGGTTTTTTTGGAACAATGTGACTTCCAACTCCAACTCACATCAGGTCAATAGGTGAGTGGTGATTTGGCCCGTGCTGAGATCAGTACTATTTTTAAACATTTCCCACCTGCGGGTGAATGCGGTCCAGTCATCTTCACTGATATCTTGTGTACAACTGGGTGGTTGACTTTGGGTGGTTTTTGACATGTTTCCCCAGACTCATGAACATTCCTCTCATGTAATCGCTTCAGTGCACTGTATGTTGGCTTGTCATCAGCCGTCTGCAACTCAGTACATCCCGCTGCTTCACATCTCAAAGACACCATCTTCTGAAGGCCACAGGCAGGTCAAGGTTATTCTATGTCGAAAGTCTCCTTAATTTTTAAAATATACTGGAGCAAGGTCAAAATGACACTCAGATGTATGCTGTTTACAGTTTATTCTTGAAATTCTGATACAAGGTAGTGAATGCTCCAGTCTGCAAAGACAGACTAACCCTAAAAAACAATGTGGCTATATGCATTCCTGGAGCCTCTCACACTAAATAACTTTTCAATGTGCACATTATGTTGTAATACCTCACTTAAGTTATATAAGATTTTTCTTTGCAGCATATAAATATAATTTACTAACATAAATAACTTCTTTGACATACATATTACTAAGGTATTTTGGCCTCAACGATCTACTGTTCACTACTTCAAAAAGACGAGGCAAGTATCAGGAAAACAGTGACTATGTCATTTAGTAAAACAGCAAAGAGGGTTGTAACACCACGCAATAAGATAATAATATGGATGGAATCTGCTTTGGCCCTGTGGATTGCTGATTGCAGAAAGAACATCAGCATAGACAGCAATATCATACAAACAAAGGCGAAGAAGCTGTACGATACATTCGCTGCAAACGAACCCGACGCCAACAGTGGTGACTGTGGAGAAGAGGAGAGAGAAGATATTGACACCCCACAACCAGGACACTCCAGTGATTCTCCAACGAGGAAACAATCGTTAGTGGCAAGCAAGGGATGGTTCACCAAATTTCAAAAATGCTATGGCCTAATGAGCGTTTTGGTTTATGGCGAAGTTGCCTCTGCAGATGCAGCCGCAGCTGAACATTATGTGAACAACGATTTTAAGCAAATTATCGTTGAAGGGGAATATGCTCCGGATCAAGTGTTTAACATGGATTAGACTGGGTTATTTTGGAAGAGAATGCCATCTCACACTTTTCTCTTCAAGGAAGAAGCTAAAGCCCTAGGATTTAAAGTGCATAAAGACCGCTTTATCCTCATCATATGCGGGAATGCTGCGGGCTTCATGTTAAAGCCTAGGCTTAACTACAAGTAAAAGAACCCTAGGGCTTTGAAGAATAAGAATAAGAGTCTGCTGCCAGTGTAATGGATGCATAACCCTAAGGCCTGGATCATGAAAAGCCTCACATCGGACTGGTTTCACCAGTGGTTTATCCCACAGGTCAAAATTTATCTTGCGGAAAAGGGCCTTGAATTCAAAGTCCTTCTTTTGATGGATATTGCTGGTGGCCACGCAACTAATCTCAAATATGACAGTGGTAAAGTAGAGGTCCTGCCACCGAATATGACATCACTGATTCAGCCTATGGATCAAGGCATTATTCGTGCGTTCAAGGCCTTCTACATACGAGATGCCCTGGCGAACCTGGTTGAATCCATTGATTCAGACAAAGAATTCTCAATGAAGACTTACTGTCATAACCACACAATTGCCACATACCTTCAAAATATTCAGAATACAATCAATGAGATGAAGCTGGCTACAATTGATGCCAGCTGGAAGCAGTTGTGGCCCGAAGTCATCTACGACTACAAGGGAATTGCTCCTGACGAAGTCCATAACTCGGCAGTTGCGAAAGCTGTGAAGTTGGCTGCATTGCTAGGAGGTGAAGGCTTTAAAGATATGACCCACGAAGACGTGAATGAACTGATTGACTGCCACTCGCAGCCTTTGACTGATGAAGACTTGGAGGAAATGACAAAATCAGCGAGCAAAAAAGAGGAAGAAGAACAACCAGAGAAAAGCACAAAGAAGTCGAAGAACCTGGCCTTACACTCGAACGTCTGGCAGCCATGTATGAACATGTGAAAACAATCCAACAACTCTCGCAAGAACATGACGATAATATGTTTCGTTCAGTGACCTTCTGCAATCTTCTCGACGATGCCATGATTCCTTACAAGACCATCTTCCAACAAAAGAAGAAACAGCGACAGCAACTCCCCATTACCATGTTCTTCTCTCACAAAAAAGCAGCCATAAAGCTGTCATTGGCTGCAGAATAATTTCCTCTTGAGTCTATACACGTTATCATCACCTCATTCACGGTAAGTTTAGCTATCACATTCATATAAATTTATGCTTGCATGCTGTTATTTATAATGTAAAGGGTGGTTTGTTAACAGGGCAGGGAGGGTTTATACGGTAAAGTTAAAAATAAATGTAAAATAGCTATGTATATGAGTATGTCACGTCATCATCAACTCATTCACGGTAAGTTTACCTATCACTTTCGTATAAATTTATGCTTGCACGCTGATATTAATAAAGTAAAGGGTGTTTTTTTTAACAGTGCAGGGAGGGTTTATACAGTAAAGTTAAAAATAAATGTAAAATAGGTATGTATATAGGGTGATCCTACTTCGCGGAAATTCACCTATCGTGGCCAGTCCAGGAACCGAACCACTGCAATAAACGAGGGATCACTGTATATATATATATATATATATATATATATATATATATATATATATATATATATATATATATATATATATATATATATATATATATATATATATATATATATATATATATATATATATATATACAGACATTCCCGACTTTACCAACAAGTTATGTTCCATGAGTTCTTTTATTAAGTAGAACTGTTCGTAAATTGTGTTTAGGTAAAAAAACTACTGTGCTGTACATACATATGAAGTACCTTACAGTACATAGACTAAAAACACTTAACTAGTACATAAAACATAAAGTATACAGTATTAATGTAAATTGGTTGTTCGTAGTCAGGGGAGCTTCTGTGTGTGTGTATATATATATATATATATATATATATATATATATATATATATATATATATATATATATATATATATATATATATATATATATATATATATATATATATATATGTATGTATGTGATTACTTAAGTGTAATTACCTAATTGTGTTTACGGGAAAGAGCCCGAAGCTCGTATCTTCCCGTCTCCTGATCGGTTCCATTTTATACTTAGTGATACTTATCATACCTGTCCTTAAAACAATCGATTGAGATAGCATTAACTACCTCCTCGCTTAGCCAATTCCAATTATCAACTACTCTTACACTGAAAAAGTATTTCCTTACATCCTGCAAAGAAGTTTTCTTTCGAAGCTTCAAACTATGACCTCTAGTTCTAGAGCCAGCCATATCAAAATATCGATCCCTATCCACTCTATCATAACCATGAAGGAATTTAAGACTGTCACCATATCCCCCACCAATCTTCTAGCTTCGAGTGATGGTAAATCTAATTCCCTCAGCCTCTCATCATAACTGAGGTTGCGTATTTCTGGCACCAGTTTCGTGGCATGTCTTTGAACTTTTTCAAGCATAGCTATGTGCTTTTTCAAGTGTGGATTCCAAAAGGGGGCTGCATATTCGAGTTTTGGCCTCACATAGGTTACATAAATATTTCTGAACATTTCCTTGTCCATGTGCCTGAGGGCTACCCTTACATTTGATAAGAATGCATATGCTGCCCTTTACTATGCCATTTATATGTATTTCTGGAGACAAATCTGCCAGTATGTTTTCTCCTAGATCTCTCTCATTTTCTGTCTCTTGAAGTTGTACTCTAGCCACCGAGTAGTCAAGCTTGGGCCTTCTTGCACTTGTACCCATTCTCATTACCTTACATTTTGAAGTATTGAATTTCATTAGCCACTTTTCTGATCACTCATGCAGATTATTTAGATCCTCCTGAAGTTCTCTACCATTGTTCTCGTTTTTTACTTTCTTCACAATCTTTGCATCATCTGCAAACATATTCATGAATGAATTTACAGACTCTGGTAGGTCATTTACATATACAAGGAACAAAAGTGGCCCTAAAACTGAACCCTGTGGAACTCCACTACTAACTCTTCTCCATCAGACACTGAGTGTCTTACTTTAACCCTTTGTTCCCATCCTTCTAAGTAAGTTTTTATCCATTCCAAAACATTTCCACCTATTCTAGCCATTGCCTAATAAGTCTCCCATGTGGAACAGTGTCAAACGCTTTCTGGAAGTCTAGGAATATGCAATCTGCCCAGCCCTCTCTTTCCTGTAAGATTCGGCTTACCTCATCATAAAATTCTAATAGGTTTGTTACTGTTGATCTACCTTCTCTGAAGCCATGTTGCCTCACTGACAAAAAGTTGAAGGATTCCAAGTGAAGAGAGATATGTTTCCTTAGTAGTTTCTCCATAACTTTGCAAACTATGCTGGTCAAGGAAACTGGTCTATAGATCAGAGCCGTATCCCTCCTTCCCTTTTTGAAGATAGGTATCACATTTGCTTGTTTCCAACATCTTGGAATCTCCCCTGACTTCAGTGACTCTTTAATTATGATACTTAGTGCCACTGATATTGAGTTTGTGCATTTTTTAAGCACATGAGGGGATATGTCATCAGGACCTGTAGCTTTATGAACATCTAAGTAAATCAGCGCTTTGCATACCTCTGTGGCTGTAAGGTTGATGTTCTCTAATACCGGCCCTTGAGCTTCTATCACTGAAATCTGAGGGGGTGGGGTATTTTCTACTGTAAATACTGACTGAAACTCCTTGTTCAATTCTTTGCAGATCTCTTCATCCGTCTCAGTGATGCTTCCATCCGCTCTCCTTGGCCTTAAAACCTGTTCTTTTACCTTCAGTTTTCTTCTGATAAAGCTGTGGAAAAGCTTGGGATTTTCTTTATCCTTCCTGCTGATGTCCCTCTCATAGTCTCTCTCTGCCTCTCTCCTTTTACTTAGGTAGTCATTTCTTGCTCTTTTGTAGGTTTGCCAGGCATTTATGTTTTTTCTCCTCCTATATCTTTTCCAGCATTTGTCTCTCCACTCCTTAGCTCTTTTACACCCATTTTCGAACCATTTCTCTCTGGCATGATTTACACCTACTTTGGTGACAGGTATGCAGCAATCTACTATCTTCCCATATTTCTCACAAAAGATGTCATACATTTCTTGTACAGATTTGCTGTAAAATAAGGTTCTCCAGTCAATAACTGTAAAAAGCTCATTCATTTTGATGTAATCTCCTTTCGGATATTTCCTCCTCATGTCCTCAGTGCCTCTACTCTCAAGCAGAATATCTTCAATTCTATACTCCATCAACAACACACAGTGGTCACTCTTTCCAATTGGTGGTTCATACTCAATTTTTTCAATATTCAACACATTATCTGTGAACACTAGATCAAGTAGTGATGGCTCATCCCCACCCCTGGCCCTTGTTGGTTCCATTACATGTTGGTGTAGGAAATTCCCTTGTACGCAATCTAGGAATCTTGCCCCAAATGAGTCCTCACCATTGTGTGGGTCAAGATTTATCCAATCTATCTCTTTATGATTAAAATCTCCCATAATCAAAATCCTACATTTTTTCTCCCATGCCATGTTCACGACTGAGTTTATGACTTCAATAGTACCTATATGACTTTCCTCATAAACTTCAAGCCTATTCTGGTTCCTTGGTGGGTTATATATAACGGTTATTATAATGCTCTCTGGCCCAGTATTTATGTGAGCAACAAGAAATTCCTTGAACTCACTTTCTATAGCCAAGTTTATTTCTTCAACTTGAATCCTTTCACTTATGAACAGTGCTATCCCTCCACCAGTCCTCTCAGATCTTTCAACCCTTAATATTCTGAAGCCCTTAGGAAAAACTGTGACACTGTTTATGTCCTCACTCAACTTAGTCTCTGTAATTGCTACTATATCTGCATTACTGTTGTGAATCCTATCTTTTAATTCTACTGCCTTACCAGCTAATCCATTAGCATTGGTGTATAACAATCTTAATGAGTCCCCATCCCCTGATCTTCTGTCATTATCTTCTTTATCTCCCCTTTGTCTGGAAGAACTCTGAAATGAAAATTTTTCTTCTGTTCTTCATTTCTTTCCTCATTTAACCTTCTTGCCTCTTCCAACAAGTTTTTGATCTTTCCCATCTCTTCCTGTGTTCTGTATCGTTTAATGAACAATTCTTTGAATTCTTGAAGGTCTTTTAGACTTTTTTTCTAAACAATGTTTCCCTACATGTTTCCCCTCTCTCAAAGATTACTTTTGTTGGTCTTGGCTTTCTTTCCCTAGAATATTTACCTTGTTTGGATATGCTTACAATATCCTCAGGACCACAAACTACTCCAAGCTTTCTTATCAGGTCTACAACCCTAGCTTTATTTTCTTCAAGTCTCCCCTGCCATGTTGGCTCCTGGGATTCGCTTATGCCTGAGATTACCACTGTCTTCTCTTTATCAAGTGCCTGTCTGATGAGTGGGTTTGGCCTTTCCATCACAACGTCTTTCATTTTTTCGATTACTGTCTCTTTATAGTCAACTGTTTGTATGTTTTCCAGTGCCACCACCTTTACAGCCTCTTTTACTGCCACATTCCCCTTTAGTGCATCAGCAAAGGAAGTTTTCATGGCATCATTTTCCATATTCAGCTCCTGGAACTCTTTTCTAAACTGTTCAATGTTTTCCTTAATCTGGACATTCCAAGCAGCAATCTCGTCTCTCTCAGAAGAGAGCAGTGAACTAACATCTAATTCCTTTAGGTTGTCATTCAGCTGTTTGTTTTTATCTTCTTGTTTAGAAATTCTAGTTTCTAGCTCACTCTTTTCCCCTTCCAGCTTCTTTATTCTTTTTTCTAGTTCCTTTCTCTCCTGCCCTTGTGCTTTATTTGCTTCCTCCAAAGATCTTATTTGCTCTCTGAGTGTTTCATTCTCTTACATTTCTCCATCCATATTCTAAATTTTTTCATCAAGGCTTATAACCATTGCCTCTAAATTCATGATTTTCTGTTTAAGTCTCCTAATAGCTACCCCTCCTCCCGACCCCTGTGTGGGAGAGGTTTGGGACAGAGATGGCCTCATATTTATGTTCTCCCTCTCACAGAATATAGAAAGAAGAAGAGAAAGAGAAAAAAAAGAGAAAAACTTTTATTTAAGCTTCACACAGAATTTTTATATCTCCATATGAGTGCTATTTAGTGACTCAATTTATCTCTTTTCTGGTAACACACATCTTAACTTAAAAATTTGACTATGTTAATTTGAGGATAAAAAGAAAAAGAAAAAATACAACAAAACAAAAGTCAAACCTGAAGGAAAATTCGAATTTGTGTCTGAGGAGGCACCCACCTGTTTCTGCTATATATTCTTCCTAACTGATAAACTCACTTGCTAACCAAGATATGTTATCACAGGATTAGACTTTACATTTAACTCAATATATATACAAAATAAAAAAAAATAGTAAAAGAGAAAGCTAAAAGAAAAGAAAAAAATGAAGAAAATAAGACAGCTGTACTACTTGGCAACTTAACTCAGTACTGTTGACAGGAGTATTTTTGGTATTTATTTAATTGTTCAATTATTTCGTGTTTCAAACTAGCTATCAAATTAATATAAATGGGAAGGATACTGATTTTAACAATATATGGAGCCACAGGATCAGGTGATCGGCTTAATAGCTCTCCCTAATTTACACTAAAAATTAGGTAATGTGATGTGATGGCTTCACCTCTGGCAACTCTTCTAAGTTTCCTTCAAGGCAGAACAGGGCAGCTTCTTCTCTCTCCCCTCATGAAATTGTTCTCAATATTTTCCTTTAATATTTTGGACAGTCTCGTCATACCACAAATATAAGTTTTGTATTCACAATACTCTGCAGAATTTCTTATTTAGGGAATTTATGGTAATGTTTTCCAGTAAGCACTTAGTCACTCAAAAACACAAGGAAAAATTTAAGAGATACTGGGATGTGTGTACTGTGTGTGCGCGCATTCTGTGTGTGTGTGATTACCTAATTGATTGCCTAATTGTGTTTACGGGAAAGAGCCCAAAGCTCGTATCTTCCCGTCTCCTGATCGGCTCCATTTTATACTTAGTGATACTTATCATACCTGTCCTTAAAACTATGGATTGAGATAGCATTAACTACCTCCTCGCTTAGCCAATTCCAATTATCAACTACTCTTACACTGAAAAAGTATTTCCTTACATCCTGCAAAGAAGTTTTCTTACGAAGCTTCAAACTATGACCTCTAGTTCTAGAGCCAGCCATATCAAAATATCGATCCCTATCCACTCTATCATAACCATGAAGGAATTTAAAGACTGTCACCATATTCCCCCTCACTCTTCTAGCTTCGAGCGATGGTAAGTCTAATTCCCTCAGCCTCTCATCATAACTGAGATTGCGTATTTCTGGCACCAGTTTCGTGGCATGTCTTTGAACTTTTTCAAGCTTAGTTATGTGCTTTTTCAAGTGCGGATTCCAAAAGGGGGCTGCATATTCGAGTTTTGGCCTCACATAGGTTACATAAATATTTCTGAACATTTCCTTGTCCATGCGCCTGAAGGCTACCCTTACATTTGATAAGAATGCATATGCTGCCCTTACTATGCCATTTATATGTATTTCTGGAGACAAATCTGCCACTATGTTTACTCCTAGATCTCTCTCATTTTCTGTCTCTTGAAGTTGTACTCCAGCCACCGAGTAGTCAAGCTTGGGCCTTCTTGCACTTGTACCCATTCTCATTACCTTACATTTTGAAGTACTGAATTTCATTAGCCACTTTTCTGACCACTCATGCAGATTATTTAGATCCTCCTGAAGTTCTCTACCATTGTTCTCGTTTTTTACTTTCTTCACAATCTTTGCATCATCTGCAAACATATTCATGAATGAATTTACAGACTCTGGTAGGTCATTTACATATACAAGGAACAAAAGTGGCCCTGAAACTGAACCCTGTGGAACTCCACTACTAACTCTTCTCCATTCAGACACTGAGTGTCTTACTCTAACCCTCTGTTCCCTTCCTTGTAAGTAAATTTTTATCCATTCTAAAACATTTCCACTTATTCTAGCCATTGATTGCAGCTTCCTAATAAGTCTCCCATGTGGAACAGTGTCAAACGCTTTCTGGAAGTCTAGGAATATGCAATCTGCCCAGCCCTCTCTTTCCTGTAAGATTCGGCTTACCTCATCATAAAATTCTAATAAGTTTGTTACTGTTGATCTACCTTCTCTGAAGCCATGTTGCCTCAATGACAAAAAGTTGAAGGATTCCAAGTGAAGAGAGATATGTTTCCTTAGTAGTTTCCCCATAACTTTGCAAACTATGCTGGTCAAGGAAACTGGTCTATAGTTCAGAGCCGTATCCCTCCTTCCCTTTTTGAAGATAGGTATCACATTTGCTTGTTTCCAGCATCTTGGAATCTTCCCTGACTCCAGTGACTTTTTAAATATGATACTTAGTGCCACTGATATTGAGTTTGCGCATTTTTTAAGCACATGAGGGGATATGTCATCAGGACCTGTAGCTTTATGAACATCTAAATCCATCAGCGCTTTGCATACCTCTATGGCTGTAAGGTTGATGTTCTCTAATACCGGCCCTTGAGCTTCTATCACTGCAATCTGAGGGGGTGGGGTATTTTCTACTGTAAACCCTGACTGAAACTCCTTGTTCAATTCTTTGCAGATCTCTTCATCCGTCTCAGTGATGCTTTCATCCGCTCTCTTTAGCCTTAAAACCTGTTCTTTTACCTTCAGTTTTCCTCTGATAAAGCTGTGGAAAAGCTTGGGATTTTCTTTAGCCTTCCTGGTGATGTCCCTCTCATTGTCTCTCTCTGCGTCTCTCCTTTTACTTAGGTAGTCATTTCTTGCTCTTTTGTAGGTTTGCCAGGCATTTATGTTTTTTCTCCTCCTATACCTTTTCCAGCATTTGTCTCTACACTCCTTAGCTCTTTTACACCCATTATCGAACCATTTCTCTCTGGCATGAATTACACCTATTTTGGTGACAGGTATGCAGCAATCTACTATCTTCCCAGATTTCTCACAAAAGATGTCATACATTTCTTGTACAGATTTGTTGTAAAATAAGGTTCTCTAGTCAATAACTGTAAAAAGCTCATTCATTTTGATGTAATCTCCTTTCGGATAGTTCCTTTTCATGTCCTCAGTGCCTCTACTCTCAGGAAGAATATCTTCAATGATATACTCCATCAACAACACACAGTGGTCACTCTTTCCAATTGGTGGTTCATACTCAATTTTTTCAATATCCAACACATTATCTGTGAACACTAGATCAAGTAGTGATGGCTCATCCCCACCCCTGGCCCTTGTTGGTTCCATTACATGTTGGTGTAGGAAATTCCCTTGTACGCAATCTAGGAATCTTGCCCCGAATGAGTCCTCACCACTGTGTGGGTCAAGATTTATCCAATCTATCTCTTTATGATTAAAGTCTCCCATAATCAAAATCCTACATTTTTTTCCCGTGCCATGTTAACAACTGAGTTTATGACTTCTATAGTACCTATATGACTTTCCTCATAAACTTCAAGCCTATTTTGGTTCCTTGGTGGGTTGTATACAACAGTTATTATAATGCTCTCTGACCCAGTATTTATGTGAGCAACAAGAAATTCCTTGAACTCACTTTCTATAGCCAAGTTTATTTCTTCAACTTGAATCCTATCACTTATGAGCAGTGCTATCACTCCACCAGTCCTCTCAGATCTTTCAACCCTTAGTATTCTGAAGCTCTTAGGAAAAACTGTGACACTGCTTATGTCCTCCCTCAACTTAGTCTCTGTAATTGCTACTATATCTGCCTTATTGTTGTGAATCCTATCTTTTAATTCTACTGCCTTACCAGCTAATCCATCAGCATTTGTGTATAACAATCTTAATGAGGCCCCATCCCATGATCTTCTGTCATTATCTTCTTTATCTCCCCTTTGTGTGGAAGAACTCTGAAATGAAAAATTTTCTTCTGTTCTTCATTTCTTTCCTCATTTAACCTTCTTGCCTCTTGCAACAAGTTTTTCATCTTTCCCATCTCTTCCTGTGTTCTGTATCGTCTAATGAACACTTCTTTGCATTCTTGAAGGTCTTTTAGACTTTTTTTTCTCAACAATATTTCCCTACATGTTTCCCCTCTCTCAAAGGTTACTTTTGTTGGTCTCGGCTTTCCTTCCCTCGAATATTTACCTTGTTTGTATATGTTTACAATATCCTCAGGACCACAAACTACTCCAAGCTTTCTTATCAGGTCTACAACCCTAGCTTTATTTTCTTCAAGTCTCCCCTGCCATGTTGGCTCCTGGGATTCGCTTATGCCTGAGATTACCACTGTCTTCTCCTTATCAAGTGCCTGTCTGATGAGTGGGTTTGCCCTTTCCATCACAACGTCTTTCATTTTTTCGATTACTGTCTCTTTATAGTCAACTGTTTGTATGTTTTCCAGTGCCAATATCTTTACAGCCTCTTTTACTGCCACATTCCCCTTTAGTGCATCAGCAAAGGAAGTTTTCATGGCATCATTTCCCATATTCAGCTCCTGGAACTCTTTTCTGAACTGTTCAATGTTTTCCTTAATCTGGACATTCCAAGCAGCAATCTCGTCTCTCTCAGAAGAGAGCAGTGAACTAACATCTAATTCCTTTAGGTTGTCATTCAGCTGTTTGTTTTTATCTTCTTGTTTAAAAATTCTAGATTCTAGTTGACTCTTTTCCCCTTCCAGCTTCTTTATTCTTTTTTCTAGTTCCTTTCTCTCCTGCCCTTGTGCTTTATTTGCTTCCTCCAAAGATCTTATTTGCTCTCTGAGTGTTTCATTCTCTTTCATTTCTCCATCCATATTCCGAATTTTTCCATCAAGGCTTATAACCATTGCCTCTAAATTCATGATTTTCTGTTTAAGTCTCCTAATAGCTACCCCTCCTACCGACCCATGGATGGGAGAGGTTTGGGACAGAGATGGCCTCATATTTATGTTCTCCCTCTCACAGAATATAGAAAGAAGAAGAGAAAGAGGAAAAACAAAAGAGAAAAACTTTTATTTAAGCTTCACACAGAATTTTTATATCTCCATATAAGTGCTATTTAGTGACTCAATTTATCTCTTTTCTGGTAACACACATCTTAACTTAAAAACTTGACCATGGTAATGTAAGGATAAAAAGAAAAAGAAAAAAAAATGCAACAAAACAAAAGTCAAACCTGAAGGAAAATTCGAATTTGTGTCTGAGGAGGCACCCACCTGTTTCTGCTATATATTCTTCCTAACTGATAACCTCACTAGCTAACCAAGATATGTTATCACAGGATTAGAATTTACATTTAGCTCAATATATATACAAAATAAAAAAAATAGTAAAAAAGAAAGCTAAAAGAAAAGCAAAAAAAATGAAGAAAATAAGACAGCTGTACTATTTGGCAACTTAACTCAGTACTGTTGACAGGTGGATATTTGGTATTTATTTAATTATTCAATTATTTCGTGTATCAAACTAGCTAACAAGTTAATATAAATCGGAAGGATATGTATGTATGTATGTATGTACGTACGTACGTACGTATGTACGTACGTACATATATACATACATACATACATACATACATACTGTTCCACATGGGAGACTTATTAGGAGGCTGCAATCAATGGCTAGAATAGGTGGAAATGTTTTAGAATGGATAAAAACTTACTTAGAAGGAAGGGAACAGAGGGTTAGAGTAAGACACTCAGTGTCTGAATGGAGAAGAGTTAGTAGTGGGGTTCGACAGGGTTCAGTTTTAGGGCCACTTTTGTTCCTTGTATATGTAAATGACCTACCAGAGTCTGTAAATTCATTCATGAATATGTTTGCAGATGATGCAAAGATTGTGAAGAAAGTAAAAAACGAGAACAATGGTAGAGAACTTCAGGAGGATCTAAATATTCTGCATGGGTGGTCAGAAAAGTGGCTAATGAAATTCAATACTTCAAAATGTAAGGTAATGAGAATGGGTACAAGTGCAAGAAGGCCCAAGCTTGACTACTCAGTGGCTGGAGTACAACTTCAAGAGACAGAAAATGAGAGAGATCTAGGAGTAAACATACTGGCAGATTTGTCTCCAGGAATACACATAAATGGCATAGTAAGGGCAGCATATGCATTCTTATCAAATGTAAGGGTAGCCTTCAGGCACATGGGCAAGGAAATGTTCAGAAATATTTATGTAACCTATGTGAGGCCAAAACTCGAATATGCAGCCCCCTTTTGGAATCCGCACTTGAAAAAGCACATAACTAAGCTTGAAAAAGTTCAAAGACATGCCACGAAACTGTTGCCAGAAATACGCAATCTCAGTTATGATGAGAGGCTGAGGGAATTAGACTTACCATCACTCGAAGATAGAAGAGTGAGGGGGGATATGGTGACAGTCTTTAAATTCCTTCATGGTTATGATAGAGTGGATAGGGATCGATATTTCGATATGGCTGGCTCTAGAACTAGAGGTCATAGTTTGAAGCTTCGTAAGAAAACTTCTTTGCAGGATGTAAGAAAATACTTTTTCAGTGTAAGAGTAGTTGATAATTGGAATTGGCTAAGCAAGGAGGTAGTTAATGCTATCTCAATCCCTAGTTTTAAGGACAGGTATGATAAGTATCACTAAGTATAAAATGGAACCGATCAGGAGACGGGAAGATACGAGCTTTGGGCTCTTTCCCGTAAACACAATTAGGTAATCACATACATACATACATACATACATACATACATACAAACATACATACATACATACATACATACATACATACATATATATATATATATATATATATATATATATATATATATATATATATATATATATATATATATATTTATATATTTATATATATATATATATATATATATATATATATATATATATATATATATATATATATATATATATATATATATATATATATATATATATATATATATATATATATATATATATATATATATATATATATATATATATATATATATATATATATATATATATATATATATATATATATATATATATATATATATATATATATATATATATATATATATATATATATATATATATATATATATATATATATATATATATATATATATATATATATATATTATTTCCCTGCTTAGAATCTCCCCATTTGTTATTCTCTTCGTCCTTGAGATCTTCAACAATATTCTCCATATTCTCATTTCCAATTAAGATTTACAGGACATATAGAAAGGAAGGAAGGCCTCGAGATCACCTGCATGACTGGGAGAATCCCGGTAAAGAGAGGAAGAGAAAGCCCCATAAAGAAATTCTTAGATGGATTAAAAGAAGTGATCGGTGGAAATTGGACGGATGCTCAGATACGGAGATGAATGAATGATAGGGAAGCACGGCGATCCGTGGTGGCCCACGTCCGAGTGGATATGGCACTGCGGTAAGGTATGTGTATATATATATATATATATATATATATATATATATATATATATATATATATATATATATATATATATATATATATATATATATATATATATATATATATATATATATATATATATATATATATATATATATATATATATATATATATATATATATATATATATATATATATATATATATATATATATATATATATATATATATATATATATATATATATATATATATATATATATATATATATATATATATATATATATATATATATATATATATATATATATATATATATATATATATATATATATATATATATCTATATAAGAGGAGTGGAGTTCCACAGGGTTCAGTTTTAGGGCCATTTTTGCTCCTTGTATATGTAAATGACCTATCAGATTATGTAAATTTATTCATGAATATGTTTGCAGATGATTCAAAGATTGTGAAGAAAGTAAGAAACGAGAACAATGGTAGACACTTCAGGAAGATCTAAATAATCTGCATGAGTGGTCAGAAAAGTGGCTAATGAAATTCAATACTTCAAAATGTAATGTAATGAGAATGGTTACAAGTGTAAGAAGGCTCAAGCTTGACTACTCGGTGGCAGGAGTACAGCTTGAAGAGACAGGGAATGAGAGAGATCTAGGCATAAACATACTGGCCGATTTATCTCCAGAAATGCATATAAATGGTATAATAAAAGTGCATTTGCTTTATTAGCAAATGTATGGGTAGCCTTCAGGCGCATGGACAAGGAAATGACCATAAATATTTATGTACCCTTTGTGAGGCCAAATCCTGAATATACAGCCCTCTTTTGGAATTTGCACTTGAAAAAGCACGTAGTTAAGCTTTTAAAAAGTTCAGAGACATGCCACGAAACTGGTGCCAGAAATACACAATCTCAGTTATGATGAAAGACTGAGGGACTTAGACTTACCATCACCCAAAGCTAGAAAATTGAGAGGGGGTATGGTGACAGTGTTTAAATTCCTTCATGGCTATGACAAAATGGATAGAGATCAATATTTTGATATGGCTGGCCCAAGAACTAGAGGTCATAGTTTAAAGCTTCGTAAGAAAACTTCTTTGCAGGATGTAAGGAAGTACTTTTTTAGTGTAAGAGTAGTTGATAATTGGAATTTGCTAAGCGAGAAGGTAGTAAACGGTAGCTCAATCCATAGTTTTAAGGATAAGTATGATAAGTATTACTAAGTACAAAATGGAAGCGATCAGGAGACCGGAAGTTACAAGCTAGGGTCTTTTTTTCCGCAAGCACAATTAGGTAATTATAATTAGGTAATTACACACACACACACACACACACACACACACACACACACACACACACACACACACACACACACACACACACACACACACACACAAAACCTACAAAAGAGCAAGAAATGACTACCTAAGTAAAAGGAGAGAGGCAGAGAGAGATTATGAGAGGGACATCACCAGGAAGGCTAAAGAAAATCCCAAGCTTTTCCACAGCTTTATCAGAGGAAAACTGAAGGTAAAAGAACAGGTTTTAAGGCTAAAGAGAGCGGATGGAAGCATCACTGAAACGGACGAAGAGCTCTGCAAAGAATTGAACAAGGAGTTTCAGTCAGTATTTACAGTAGAAAATACCCCACCCCCTCAGATTGCAGTGATAGAAGCTCAAGGGCCGGTATTAGAGAACATCAACCTTACAGCCACAGAGGTATGCAAAGCGCTGATGGATTTAGATGTTCATAAAGCTACAGGTCCTGATGACATATCCCCTCATGTGCTTAAAAAATGCGCAAACACAATATCAGTGGCACTAAGTATCATATTTAAGGAGTCACTGGAGTCGGGGGAGATTCCAAGATGCTGGAAACAAGCAAATGTGATACATGTCCTCAAAAAGGGAAGGGGGGATACGGCTCTGAACTATAGACCAGTTTCCTTGACCAGCATAGTTTGCAAAGTTATGGAGAAACTACTAAGGAAACATATCTCTCTTCACTTGGAATCCTTCAACTTTTTGTCAGTGAGGCAACATGGCTTCAGAGAAGGAAGATCAACAGTAACAAACTTATTAGAATTTTATGATGAGGTAAGCCAAATCTTACAGGAAAGAGAGGGCTGGGCAGATTGCATATTCCTAGACTTCCAGAAAGCGTTTGACACTGTTCCACATGGGAGACTTATTAGGAAGCTGCAATCAATGGCTAGAATAGGTGGAAATGTCTTGGGATGGATAAAAACTTACTTAGAAGGAAGGGAACAGAGGGTTAGAGTAAGACACTCAGTGTCTGAATGGAGAAGAGTTAGTAGTGGAGTTCCACAGGGTTCAGTTTTAGGGCCACTTTTGTTCCTTGTATATGTAAATGACCTACCAGAGTCTGTAAATTCATTCATGAATATGTTTGCAGATGATGCAAAGATTGTGAAGAAAGTAAAAAACGAGAACAATGGTAGAGAACTTCAGGAGGATCTAAATAATCTGCATGAGTGGTCAGAAAAGTGGCTAATGAAATTCAATACCTCAAAGTGTAAGGTAATGAGAATGGGTACAAGTGCAAGAAGGCCCAAGCTTGACTACTCGGTGGCTGGAGTACAACTTCAAGAGACAGAAAATGAGAGAGATCTAGGAGTAAACATACTGGCAGATTTGTCTCCAGAAATACATATAAATGGCGTAGTAAGGGCAGCATATGCATTCTTATCAAATGTAAGGGTAGCCTTCAGGCACATGGACAAGGAAATGTTCAGAAATATTTATGTAACCTATGTGAGGCCAAAACTCGAATATGCAGCCCCCTTTTGGAATCCGCACTTGAAAAAGCACATAGCTAAGCTTGAAAAAGTTCAAAGACATGCCACGAAACTGGTGCCAGAAATACGCAATCTCGGTTATGATGAGAGGCTGAGGGAATTAGACTTGCCATCACTCGAAGCTAGAAGAGTAAGGGGGGATATGGTGACAGTCTTTAAATTCCTTCATGGTTATGATAGAGTGGATAGGGATCGATATTTTGATATGGCTGGCTCTTTAACTAGAGGTCATAGTTGAAGCTTCGTAAGAAAACTTCTTTGCAGGATGTAAGGAAATACTTTTTCAGTGTAAGAGTAGTTGATAATTGGAATTGGCTAAGCGAGGAGGTAGTTAATGCTATCTCAATCCATAGTTTTAAGGACAGGTACGATAAGTACCACTAAGTCTAAAATGGAACCGATCAGGAGACGGGAAGATACGAGCTTTGGGCTCTTTCCCGTAAACACAATTAGGTAATCACACACACACCGCGCGTTCAGTGACACACGGAATTGCTCCTCTTAAATTTTTAACTGTTTCGAGTGACTAAGTGCTTAGTGGAAAACTTTACCATAATTCCCATAAATCTGAAATCCTGCTGAGTATTGTGAGTACAAGAACTTATATTTGTTGTAAGACGAGACTGTTCATATTAAAGGAAAAAAAAATGAGAACTTTTTCGTGAGGAGAGAGAGAGAAGCTGCCGTCCATTTCTGCCTTGAAAGAAATCTAGAAGAGTTGCCAGAGGTGGAGCCATCACATCACATTACCTAATTTTTTGTGTAAACTGGGGAAAGCTCTTAAGCCGTTTACCTGATCCTGTGGTTCTATATATTGTTAAAATCAGTATCCTTCCCATTTATATTAACTAGTTAGTTAGTTTGATACACGAAAAAATTGAATAATAAAAGAAAAAAAAATTACCAAATACCCACCTGTCAACAGTACTGAGTTAAGTTGCCAAGTAGTACAGCAGTCTTATTTTTCTTCATTTTTTTTTGCGTTTCTTTTAGCTTTCTCTTTTACTATTTTGTTATTTTGTATATATATTGAGTTAAATGTAAAGTCTAATCCCGTGATAACATATCTTGGTTAGCAAGTCAGTTTATCAGTTAGGAAGAATATATAACAGAAACAGGTGGGTGCCACCTCAAACACAAATTCAAATTTTCCTTCAGGTTAGACTTTTGTTTTTCTTTTTCTTTTTATACTTAAATTACCATGGTCAAGTTTTTAAGTTAAGATGTGTGTTACCAGAAAGGAGACAAACTGAGTCACTAAATAGCACTTATATGGAGATATAAAAATTCTGTGTGAAGCTAAATTAGAAGTTTTTCTCTTTTCTTTTTTTTCCTCTTTCTCGTCTTCTTTCTATATTCTGTGAGAGGGAGAACATAAAAATGAAGCCATCTCTGTCCCAAACCTCTCCCACCCATGGGTCGGGAGAAGGGGTAGTCATCAGGGGACTTAAACAGAGAATCAAGAAGTTAGAGGAAATGGTTATAAGCCTTGATGATAAAATTCGGAATATGGATGGAGAAATGAAAGAGAATGAAACACTCAGAGAACAAATAAGATCTTTGGAGGAAGCAAATAAAGCACAAGGGCAGGAGAGAAAGGAACTAGAAAAAAGAATAAAGAAGCTGGAAGGGGAAAAGAGTCAACTAGAATCTAGAATTTCTAAACAAGAAGATAAAAACAAACAGCTAAATGACACCCTAAAGGAATTAGATGTTAGTTCACTGCTCTCTTCTGAGAGAGACGAGATTGCTGCTTGGAATGTTCAGATTAAGGAAAACATTGAACAGTTCAGAAAAGAGTTCCAGGAGCTGAATATGGAAAATGATGCCATGAAAACGTCCTTTGCTGATGCACTAAAGGGGAATGTGGCAGTAAAAGAGGCTGTAAAGGTGGTGGCACTGGCAAACATACAAACAGTTGACTATAAAGAGACAGTAATCGAAAAAATGAAAGACGTTGTGATGGAAAGGGCAAACCCACTCATCAGACAGGCACTTGATAAGGAAAAGACAGTGGTAATCTCAGGCATAAGTGAATCCCAGGAGCCAACATGGCAGGGGAGACTTGAAGAAAATAAAGCTAGTGTTGTAGACATGATAAGAAAGCTTGGAGTAGTATGTGGTCCTGAGGATATTGTAAACATACACCAACTAGGTAAATATTCGAGGGAAGGAAAGCCGAGACCAACAAAAGTAACCTTTGAGAGAGGGGAAACATGTAGGGAAATATTGTTGAGAAAAAAAAGTCTAAAAGACCTTCAAGAATGCAAAGAAGTGTTCATTAGACGATACAGAACACAGGAAGAGATGGGAAAGATCAAAAACTTGTTGCAAGAGGCAAGAAGGTTAAATGATGAAAGAAATGAAGAAGAGAAGAAAAATTTTCGTTACAGAATACTTCCAGACAAAGGGGAGATAAAGAAGATAATGACAGTAGATCAGGGGATGGGGCCTCATTAAGATTGTTATACACAAATGCTGATGGATTAGCTGGTAAGGCAGTAGAATTAAAAGATAGGATTCACAACAGTAAGGCAGATATAGTAGCAATTACAGAGACTAAGTTGAGTGAGGACATAAACAGAGTTACAGTTTTTCCTAAGGGCTTCAGAATACTAAGGGTTGAAAGATCTGAGAGGACTGGTGGAGGGATAGCACTGCTCATAAGTGAGAGGATTCAAGTTGAAGAAATAAACTTGGCTATAGAAAGTGAGTTCAAGGAATTTCTTGTTGCTCGCATAAATACTGGGTCAGAGAGCATTATAATAACTGTTGTATACAACCCACCAAGGAACCAAAATAGGCTTGAAATTTATGAGGAAAGTCATATAGGTACTATTGAAGTCATAAACTCAGTTGTTAGCATGGCACAGGAGAAAAAATGTAGGATTTTGATTATGGGAGACTTTAATCATAAAGAGATAGATTGGATAAATCTTGACCCACACAGTGGTGAGGACTCATTTGGGGCAAGATTCCTAGATTGCGTACAAGGGAATTTCCTACACCAACATGTAATGGAACCAACAAGAGCCAGGGGTGGGGATGAGCCATCACTACTTGATCTAGTGTTCACAGATAATGTGTTGGATATTGAAAATATTGAGTATGAACCACCAATTGGAAAGAGTGACCACTGTGTGTTGTTGATGGAGTATATCATTGAAGACATTCTTCCTGAGAGTAGAGGCACTGAGGACATGAGGAGGAACTATCGGAAAGGAGATTACATCAAAATGAATGAGCTTTTTGCAGTTATTGACTGGAGAACCTTATTTTACAACAAATCTGTACAAGAAATGTATGACATCTTTTGTGAGAAATATGGGAAGATAGTAGATTGCTGCATACCTGTCACCAAAGTAGGTGTAATTCATGCCAGAGAGAAATGGTTCGATAATGGGTGTAAAAGAGCTAAGGAGTGGAGAGACAAATGCTGGAAAAGGTATAGGAGGAGAAAAAACATAAATGCCTGGCAAACCTACAAAAGAGCAAGAAATGACTACCTAAGTAAAAGGAGAGAGGCAGAGAGAGATTATGAGAGGGACATCACCAGGAAGGCTAAAGAAAATCCCAAGCTTTTCCACAGCTTTATCAGAGGAAAACTGAAGGTAAAAGAACAGGTTTTAAGGCTAAAGAGAGCGGATGGAAGCATCACTGAGACGGACGAAGAGATCTGCAAAGAATTGAACAAGGAGTTTCAGTCAGTATTTACAGTAGAAAATACCCCACCCCCTCAATTGCAGTGATAGAAGCTCAAGGGCCGGTATTAGAGAACATCAACCTTACAGCAGCAGAGGTATGCAAAGCGCTGATGGATTTAGATGTTCATAAAGCTACAGGTCCTGATGACATATCCCCTCATGTGCTTAAAAATGCGCAAACACAATATCAGTGGCACTAAGTATCATATTTAAGGAGTGACTGGAGTCGGGGGAGATTCCAAGATGCTGGAAACAAGCAAATGTGATACCTATCTTTAAAAAGGGAAGGAGGGATACGGCTCTGAACTATAGACCAGTTTCCTTGACCAGCATAGTTTGCAAAGTTATGGAGAAACTACTAAGGAAACATATCTCTCTTCACTTGGAATCCTTCAACTTTTTGTCAGTGAGGCAACATGGCTTCAGAGAAGGAAGATCAACAGTAACAAACTTATTAGAATTTTATGATGAGGTAAGCCAAATCTTACAGGAAAGAGAGGGCTGGGCAGATTGCATATTCCTAGACTTCCAGAAAGCGTTTGACACTGTTCCACATGGGAGACTTATTAGGAAGCTGCAATCAATGGCTAGAATAGGTGGAAATGTCTTGGAATGGATAAAAACTTACCTAGAAGGAAGGGAACAGAGGGTTAGAGTAAGACACTCAGTGTCTGAATGGAGAAGAGTTAGTAGTGGAGTTCCACAGGGTTCAGTTTTAGGGCCATTTTTGTTCCTTGTATATGTAAATGACCTACCAGAGTCTGTAAATTCATTCATGAATATGTTTGCAGATGATGCAAAGATTGTGAAGAAAGTAAAAAACGAGAACAATGGTAGAGAACTTCAGGAGGATCTAAATAATCTGCATGAGTGGTCAGAAAAGTGGCTAATGAAATTCAATACTTCAAAATGTAAGGTAATGAGAATGGGTACAAGTGCAAGAAGGCCCAAGCTTGACTACTCGGTGGCTGGAGTACAACTTCAAGAGACAGAAAATGAGAGAGATCTAGGAGTAAACATACTGGCAGATTTGTCTCCAGAAATACATATAAATGGCGTAGTAAGGGCAGCATATGCATTCTTATCAAATGTAAGGGTAGCCTTCAGGCACATGGACAAGGAAATGTTCAGAAATATTTATGTAACCTATGTGAGGCCAAAACTCGAATATGCAGCCCCCTTTTGGAATCCGCACTTGAAAAAGCACATAGCTAAGCTTGAAAAAGTTCAAAGACATGCCACGAAACTGGTGCCAGAAATACGCAATCTCGGTTATGATGAGAGGCTGAGGGAATTAGACTTGCCATCACTCGAAGCTAGAAGAGTAAGGGGGGATATGGTGACAGTCTTTAAATTCCTTCATGGTTATGATAGAGTGGATAGGGATCGATATTTCGATATGGCTGGCTCTAGAACTAGAGGTCATAGTTTTAAGTTTCGTAAGAAAACTTCTTTGCAGGATGTAAGGAAATACTTTTTTAGTGTAAGAGTAGTTGATAATTGGAATTGGCTAAGCGAGGAGGTAGTTAATGCTATCTCAATCCATAGTTTTAAGGACAGGTACGATAAGTATCACTAAGTCTAAAATGGAACCGATCAGGAGACGGGAAGATACGAGCTTTGGGGTCTTTCCCGTAAACACAATTAGGTAATCACAATTAGGTAATCACACACACACACACACACACACACACACCGCGCGTTCAGTGACACACGGAATTGCTCCTCTTAAATTTTAGTTTCGAGTGACTAAAGTGCTTAGTGGAAAACTTTACCATAATTTCCAAAAATATGAAATCGTGCAGAGTATTGTGAGTACAAAAACTAATATTTGTTGTAAGGCGAGACTGTTCATATTAAAGGAAAAAAATTGAGAACTTTTTCGTGAGAAGAGAGAGAAGCTGCCGTCCAGTTTCTGCCTTGAGGGAAATCTAGAAGAGTTGCCAGACGTGGAGCCTCACACCACATTACCTAATTTTTTGTGTAAACTGGGGAAAGCTCTTGAGCCGTTTTACCTGATCCTGTGGTTCTATATATTGTTAAAAACAGTATCCTTCCCATTTATATTAACTAGTTAGTTAGTTTGATACACGAAAAAATTGAATAATAAAAGAAAAAAAAATTACCAAATACCCACCCGTCAACAGTACTGAGTCAAGTTGCCAAGTAGTACAGCAGTCCTATTTTCTTCATTTTTTTTTTGCTTTTCTTTTAGCTTTCTCGTTTGCTATTTTGTTATTTTGTATATATATTGAGTTAAATGTAAAGTCTAAATCCCGTGATAACATATCTTGGTTAGCAAGTCAGTTTATCAGTTAGGAAGAATATATAACAGAAACAGGTGGGTGCCACCTCGAACACAAATTCGAATTTTCCTTCAGGTTTGACTTTTGTTTTTCTTTTTCTTTTTATACGTAAATTACCATGGTCAAGTTTTTAAGTTAAGATGTGTGTTACCAGAAAGGAGACAAACTGAGTCACTAAATAGCACTTATATGGAGATATAAAAATTCTGTGTGAAGGTAAATTAGAAGTTTTTCTCTTTTTTTTTTTTTTTTTTTTTTCCTCTTTCTCGTCTTCTTTCTATATTCTGTGAGAGGGAGAACATAAAAATGAAGCCATCTCTGTCCCAAACCTCTCCCACCCATGGGGCGGGAGAAGGGGTAGTCATCAGAGGACTTAAACAGAGAATCAAGAAGTTAGAGGAAATGGTTACAAGCCTTGATGATAAAATTCGGAATATGGATGGAGAAATGAAAGAGAATGAAACACTCAGAGAACAAATAAGATCTTTGGAGGAAGCAAATAAAGCACAAGGGCAGGAGAGAAAGGAACTAGAAAAAAGAATAAAGAAGCTGGAAGGGGAAAAGAGTCAACTAGAATCTAGAATTTCTAATCAAGAAGATAAAAACAAACAGCTAAATGACAACCTAAAGGAATTAGATGTTAGTTCACTGCTATCTTCTGAGAGAGACGAGATTGCTGCTTGGAATGTTCAGATTAAGGAAAACATTGAACAGTTCAGAAAAGAGTTCCAGGAGCTGAATATGGAAAATGATGCCATGAAAACGTCCTTTGCTGATGCACTAAAGGGGAATGTGGCAGTAAAAGAGGCTGTAAAGGTGGTGGCACTGGAAAACATACAAACAGTTGACTATAAAGAGACAGTAATCGAAAAAATGAAAGACGTTGTGATGGAAAGGGCAAACCCACTCATCAGACAGGCACTTGATAAGGAGAAGACAGTGGTAATCTCAGGCATAAGTGAATCCCAGGAGCCAACATGGCAGGGGAGACTTGAAGAAAATAAAGCTAGGGTTGTAGACCTGATAAGAATGCTTGGAGTAGTATGTGGTCCTGAGGATATTGTAAACATACACCAACTAGGTAAATATTCGAGGGAAGGAAAGCCGAGACCAACAAAAGTAACCTTTGAGAGAGGGGAGACATGTAGGGAAATATTGTTGAGAAAAAAAAGTCTAAAAGACCTTCAAGAATGCAAAGAAGTGTTCATTAGACGATACAGAACACAGGAAGAGATGGGAAAGATCAAAAACTTGTTGCAAGAGGCAAGAAGGTTAAATGATGAAAGAAATGAAGAAGAGAAGAAAAATTTTCGTTACAGAATACTTCCAGACAAAGGGGAGATAAAGAAGATAATGACAGAAGATCAGGGGATGGGGCCTCATTAAGATTGTTATACACAAATGCTGATGGATTAGCTGGTAAGGCAGTAGAATTAAAAGATAGGATTCACAACAGTAAGGCAGATATAGTAGCAATTACAGAGACTAAGTTGAGTGAGGACATAAACAGTGTCACAGTTTTTCCTAAGGGCTTCAGAATACTAAGGGTCGAAAGATCTGAGAGGACTGGTGGAGGGATAGCACTGCTCATAAGTGAGAGGATTCAAGTTGAAGAGATAAACTTGGCTATAGAAAGTGAGTTCAGGGAATTTCTTGTTGCTCACATAAATACTGGGTCAGAGAGCATTATAATAACTGTTGTATACAACCCACCAAGGAACCAAAATAGGCTTGAAATTTATGAGGAAAGTCATATAGGTACTATTGAAGTCATAAACTCAGTTGTTAACATGGCACGGGAGAAAAAATGTAGGATTTTGATTATGGGAGACTTTAATCATAAAGAGATAGATTGGATAAATCTTGACCCACACAGTGGTGAGGACTCCTTTGGGGCAAGATTCCTAGATTGCGTACAAGGGAATTTCCTACACCAACATGTAATGGAACCAACAAGAGCCAGGGGTGGGGATGAGCCATCACTACTTGATCTGGTGTTCACAGATAATGTGTTGGATATTGAAAATATTGAGTATGAACCACCAATTGGAAAGAGTGACCACTGTGTGTTGTTGATGGAGTATATCATTGAAGACATTCTTCCTGAGAGTAGAGGCACTGAGGACATGAGGAGGAACTATCAGAAAGGAGATTACATCAAAATGAATGAGCTTTTTGCAGTTATTGACTGGAGAACCTTATTTTACAACAAATCTGTACAAGAAATGTATGACATCTTTTGTGAGAAATATGGGAAGATTGTAGATTGCTGCATACCTGTCACCAAAGTAGGTGTAATTCATGCCAGAGAGAAATGGTTCGATAATGGGTGTAAAAGAGCTAAGGAGTGGAGAGACAAATGCTGGAAAAGGTATAGGAGGAGAAAAAACATAAATGCCTGGCAAACCTACAAAAGAGCAAGAAATGACTACCTAAGTAAAAGGAGAGAGGCAGAGAAAGATTATGAGAGGGACATCACCAGGAAGGCGAAAGAAAATCCCAAGCTTTTCCACAGCTTTATCAGAGGAAAACTGAAGGTAAAAGAACAGGTTTTAAGGCTAAAGAGAGCGGATGGAAGCATCACTGAGACGGACGAAGAGATCTGCAAAGAATTGAACAAGGAGTTTCAGTCAGTATTTACAGTAGAAAATACCCCACCCCCTCAGATTGCAGTGATAGAAGCTCAAGGGCCGGTATTAGAGAACATCAACCTTACAGCCACAGAGGTATGCAAAGCGCTGATGGATTTAGATGTTCATAAAGCTACAGGTCCTGATGACATATCCCCTCATGTGCTTAAAAAATGCGCAAACACAATATCAGTGGCACTAAGTATCATATTTAAGGAGTCATTGGAGTCGGGGGAGATTCCAAGATGCTGGAAACAAGCAAATGTGATACCTATCTTCAAAAAGGGAAGGAGGGATACGGCTCTGAACTATAGACCAGTTTCCTTGACCAGCATAGTTTGCAAAGTTATGGAGAAACTACTAAGGAAACATATCTCTCTTCACTTGGAATCCTTCAACTTTTTGTCAGTGAGGCAACATGGCTTCAGAGAAGGAAGATCAACAGTAACAAACTTATTAGAATTTTATGATGAGGTAAGCCAAATCTTACAGGAAAGAGAGGGCTGGGCAGATTGCATATTCCTAGACTTCCAGAAAGCGTTTGACACTGTTCCACATGGGAGACTTATTAGGAAGCTGCAATCAATGGCTAGAATAGGTGGAAATGTCTTGGAATGGATAAAAACTTACTTAGAAGGAAGGGAACAGAGGGTTAGAGTAAGACACTCAGTGTCTGAATGGAGAAGAGTTAGTAGTGGAGTTCCACAGGGTTCAGTTTTAGGGCCACTTTTGTTCCTTGTATATGTAAATGACCTACCAGAGTCTGTAAATTCATTCATGAATATGTTTGCAGATGATGCAAAGATTGTGAAGAAAGTAAAAAACGAGAACAATGGTAGAGAACTTCAGGAGGATCTAAATAATCTGCATGAGTGGTCAGAAAAGTGGCTAATGAAATTCAATACCTCAAAATGTAAGGTAATGAGAATGGGTACAAGTGCAAGAAGGCCCAAGCTTGACTACTCGGTGGCTGGAGTACAACTTCAGGAGACAGAAAATGAGAGAGATCTAGGAGTAAACATATTGGCAGATTTGTCTCCAGAAATACATATAAATGGCGTAGTAAGGGCAGCATATGCATTCTTATCAAATGTAAGGGTAGCCTTCAGGCACATGGACAAGGAAATGTTCAGAAATATTTATGTAACCTATGTGAGGCCAAAACTCGAATATGCAGCCCCCTTTTGGAATCCGCACTTGAAAAAGCACATAGCTAAGCTTGAAAAAGTTCAAAGACATGCCACAAAACTGGTGCCAGAAATACGCAATCTCGGTTATGATGAGAGGCTGAGGGAATTAGACTTGCCATCACTCGAAGCTAGAAGAGTAAGGGGGGATATGGTGACAGTCTTTAAATTCCTTCATGGTTATGATAGAGTGGATAGGGATCGATATTTCGATATGGCTGGCTCTAGAACTAGAGGTCATAGTTTGAAGCTTCGGAAGAAAACTTGTTTGCAGGATGTAAGGAAATACTTTTTCAGTGTAAGAGTAGTTGATAATTGGAATTCGCTAAGCGAGGAGGTAGTTAATGCTACCTCAATCCATAGTTTTAAGGACAGGTATGATAAGTATCACTAAGTCTAAAAATGGAACCGATCAGGAGACGGGAAGATACGAGCTTTGGGCTCTTTCCCGTAAACACAATTAGGTAATCACAATTAGGTAATCACACACACGATATTTAGTATCACTAAGTCTAAAAATGGAACCGATCAGGAGACGGGAAGATACGAGCTTTGGGCTCTTTCCCGTAAACACAATTAGGTAATCACAATTAGGTAATCACACACACACACACACACACACACACACACACACACACACACACACACACATTGTAAGGGTAGCATATGCTTTCTTAGCAAATGTAAGGGTAGCCTTCATACACATGGACAAGGAAATGGTCAGAAATATTTATGTAGCCTATGTGAGGCCAAAACTTAAATATCAGCCCCCTTTTGGCATCCGCACTTGAAAAAGCACGTAGTTAAGCTGGAAAAGTTCAAAGACATGCCACGAAAGTGGTGCCAGAAATACGCAAGCACTGTTATGATGAGAGGCTGAGGGAATTAGACTTACCATCACCTGAAGCTAGAAGATTGAAGGGGGATGTTTTGACAGTGTTTAAATTTCTTCATGGTTATGATAGAGTGGATAGGGATTGATATTTTGATATAGCTGGCATTAGCACTAGAGGTTACAGTTTGAAGCTTCGTAAGAAAATTTCATTGCAGGATGTAAGGAAGTACTTTCTAGTGTAAGAGTAGTTGATGATTGGAATTCTATGCGAGGAGATAGTTAATGCTAACTCAATCAATAGGTTAAAGGATAAGCTTGATAAGTATCACTAAGTACAAAATGGAACCGATCAGGAGACGAGAAGTTACGAGCTTTAGTCTCATTCCCGTAAGATTTATTAGGTAATTACATTGGATGATAAAATTCTAAATATGGATAGAGAAATGAAAGAGAATGAAACACTTAGAGAGGAAATAAGACTTTTGGAGGAGGCAAATAAGGCACAAGAGCAAGATAGAAAAGAACCAGAAAAACGAATAAAGAAGCTGGAAGGAGCATAGAGTGAACTAGAAACCAGAATTTCTAAACAAGAAGTTAACAACAAACAGTTGACTGATAACCTGAATGAATTAAATGTTAGTTCTCTACTCTCTTCTGAGAGAAACGAGATTGCAGTTGGAATGTTCAGATAAAGGAAAATATCAAACAGTTTAAAAAAGTTTCAGGATCTGAATACGGAACATGATGCCATGAAAACTTCTTTGCATATTCACGAAAGGGGAATGTGGCAGTAAAAGTGGCTGTGAGGATTGTGGCACTGGAAAACATACAAACGTTTGACTAAAAAGAAAAAATAATAGACAAAATGAAAAACTTTGTGATGGAATGGAGTAATCCACTGATTATGCAGGTACTTGATGAAGAGAAGACAGTGGTAATCTCAGGCATAAGTGAATCACAGGCGTCAAGAAGGTAGTCGAGACTTGAAGAAAATAAAGCTAATATTTTATACATGATAAGGAAGCTTGGAGTATTATGTGGTCCAGAAGATACAGTAAACATTCACCAACTCTGTAAATATTCCAGGGAAGGAAAGGATAGATCAACAAAAGTAATCTTTGAGAGAGGGGACACATGTAGTGAAATATTGATGAGAAAACAAACTGAAAGGCTTCAAGACTTAAAAGCAGTGTTCTTTAGACCATACAGAATGCAGGAAGAGATGGAAAGGATAAAAAGCTTGTTGCAAGAGGCTATAAGATTAAATGAGGAAAGAAATGAAGAAGAGAAGACAAATTTATGTTTCAGCGTTCTTCCAGACAGAGGAGGGATAAAGAAGATAATGGAAGAAGATCAAGGCATGGGTCCTCTTTTAGATTGCTGTACACAAATACTGATGAAATAGCCGGTAAGGCAGTGGATTGAAAGAATAGGATTCACAACGGTAAGGCAGATATAGTAGTTGTTACAGAGACTAAGTTAAGTGAGGACATAAACAGTGTCACAGTCTAGCCTAAGGACTTCAGAATATAAAGATTGAAAGATCTTAGAGGACTTGTGGAGGGATAGCACTGCTCATAAGTGAAAGATTTCAGGTTGAAAAAATAGACTTTGCTATGAAAAGTGAGCTTAAGGAATTTCTTGTTTCTCGCATAAACACTGGGTCAGAGAGCATTATAATAACAGTTGTATATAACCCACCAAGGAATCAACATAGGCTAGAAAAAAGTCATACAGGTTCTACTGAAGTCATAAACTCAATTGTTAACATTGAACTGGAGAGAAAAAAAAAGGATTTTGATTATGGGAGATTTTAATCATTGAGAGATGGATTGGATAAATCTTGACTCACACTGTGGGTGGGACTCAGTCAGGGCAAGTTTACTAGATTGCATACATGGAAATTTCATACACCAACATGGTGTACGAAACTAACGAGGGCCAGGGGGGGGGGGTTAGCCATTGCTTCTTGATCTAGTATTCGCAGATTATGTGTTGGATATTGAAAAAATTGAGCATGAACCACCAATTGTAAAGATTGTCCATTGTGTGTTGTTGATGAAGTATATCATCAAAAATGTTCTGCCTGAAAGTAAAGGCACTGTAGACATGAAGAGGAACTATCCGAATGGAGAGTATATCAAAATTAATGAGCTTTTTGCAATTATTGACTGGAGGACCTTTATTTAACTACAAATCTGTACAAGAAACCTGCAAATCTTTTGTGAGGATTATTGGAAAATAGTAGATTGTTGCATACCTTCCATCAAAATAGGAGGTATTCATGCCAGAAGGAAATGGTTTAATAATGAGTATTAGAGATCTTAGGAATGGAGAGACAAATTCTGGAAAAGGTATTGGAGGAGAAAAAACATAAATGCCTGACAATCTTATAAAGAGCACGAAATGATTACCCAAGTAAAAGAAGAGAAGGAGAGAAAGACTATGAAAGGGATATCACCAAGATGGCTAAAGAAAATCCCAGACTTTTCCACAGCTTTATCAGAGGAAAACTGAAGGTAAAAGAACAGGTTTTAAAGCAAAAGAGTGCAGATGGGAGCAATCACTGAGATGGAGGAAGTGATCTGCAAAGAACTGAACAAGAATTTTCAGTCAGTATTTACAGTAGAAATACCCCACTCCCTCAGATTGCAGAGATTGGAGCTCATGGACAGGTATTAGAGAACGTCATCTTTTCAGCCACAGAGGTATGCAAAGCGATGATGGAGTTAGAGGCTCAAAATGCTAAAGGTCCTGATGATATATCTCCTAATGTACTCAAGAAATGCGCTAAGTCGTTATTAGCGGCACTAAGTATCATATCTGGAAAGTCGCTTGAGTCAGGGGAGATTCCAAGATGCTGAAAACAAGTGAACATGGTACCTATCTTCAAAAAAGGAAGGAGGGATACGGTGCTAAGATATATTCTTGTTTCCTCGACCAGCATAGTTTGTAAAGTTATGGAAAAACTACTTAGGAAACACATCTCTCTTCACTTGGAATCCTTTAGTTTTTGTCAGTGAGACAACATAGCTTCATAGAAAGTAGATCAACAGTAAGACACTAATTAGAATTTTATTTTGAGGTAAGGCAAATTTTACAGGAAAGAAAGGGCTGGGAAGATTGTATAATCCTAGACTATCAGAAAGCCTTTGACATGGTCCCACATGGGAAAGTATTTAAGAAACTGCAAGCAATGGCAAGGATAGGTGGAAATATCTTGGAATGGATAAAAATTTACTTAGAAGTGAAGGGAACAGAGGATTAGAGTAAGAAACTCAGTTTCTGAATGAAGAAGAGTTAGCAGTGGAGTTTCACAGGGTTCAGTTTTGTATATGTAATTGACCTAGCTTAGTCTGTAAATTTATTCATGAATATGTTTGCAGATGATGCTAAGATTGTGAAGAAAGTAAGAAAAGAGAACAATGGTAGAGAACTTCAGGGAGACCTAAATAGTCTGCATGAGTGGTGAGAAAAGTGGATATTGAAATTCAATACTTCATAATGCAAGGAAATTAAAATGGTGTGGAGAGGTATTTGTTAAGTTTCTGTTTTACTAAGGGAACTCAAAGTACTGAACTCTTTTAAGAGCTCATAAACAGATGGGACATTTATTAAGTTTTTTAAGCTTTACCCATACTACCATTACTCAATTAAATGTAACCTATAATTCAAATTTCTATTAATTTTGGAAATGCAATGGCATATTAAAATAAAAATTGAATTAATTTTTAGAAAGCTGGAAACAAAATAAAATTAAAATTTATGGAATACTGTCTTGAATCCCGGAGGTGGTGAGCACGATTTCGATTCCCAGCACCACAGACGGATGCCAAGACTTTGGCCTCAACTCGACGATTACCTCTGTCACTCAGGCAGAGTAGAATAGAGGACACTGCAATTGCAGAAGCAGAAATAACACACCGTAAATAATGGGAAAACTGAAGGCACAAGCACATAAATAATGAGTTTCCAATATTATCTTATTGTATGAAAATATATTGGTTAGTCACAGCTAACCAGAAATATTTATGCTACCGAAAGAGCATAAAAAACCATTAATTATTTACCGACATGAGCGTAACACAATTTATTCACAATAAATGAAGAATAAGCGAGACAAATACAGTATGTATTCCTTAAAATGTGGGTAACCATAAAAGTTTGGTAAAGCCAATATGGCAAAATTACTTATTAGTTATTTGCAATTTATTTTGTAAAACACTTCATTTATGATAAAGGGAGAATCTGCAGTGGAAAAAGGGCAAAAATCACCTTTTGAAGTATTTGCAACTTATATCTCAAAACACTATATTCCCAATATATGAAGAATCAGAAAGGTAAATACAGTATATATCACTTAAATTGTGGTAACAAGAAACATTTGCAATGCAAACCGGGTAAAATTACTTATTAATTATTTGCAGTTTATAGCATATACAACTTTAGTTAAATTATTAATTATTTGCAATTTATTTATATTTTTTTATTTATTTACCTTGGCTGTTTCCCCCTTTAATTGGGGAGTAGCCGACATCAATAGAGGAAAACAATAAGGGGGGGGATTCCTAGTCCCCCCGCCCCATCCACTTTTAGTCGCCTTTTACGACACGCAGGGAATACGTTGAGGCTATTCTTTGATGTTGTGCCCGCCACCACATGGCACCGCCACCACATGGCACTGCCACCACAATTTATATAGCAAAATCACTTTATTTACGAGTTTTGACGTAAAACACCTTTTTTTTTACGATGATTGAATAGGGTGAAATGAAATTAGAATTTGTCAGGAAAAAAGAATAAATTTTTACATGGTAATAAGCAATCTTCTGAGGATGAGATTTTAGTTTGGCACCATCAACAAAAGAAATTTCTTATCAATGTGTATTAGCTGTAATTTCCAGGTCAATGGATTAAATTTGGCAAACGAGATTCCAGTTAGGTAATCTACAAAAGTTTGTATTGTATGGGAATGGAATCTGAGTAAAACTTCTTAGGATTTGACCAGTAAAGGATTTCACCAGTAACGAATTTTAACCAGTTTCTCGAATTCCCCATTTGCTTGACTAACGAGCTTTACCATACACTATCTCTCACCTTGTTTTTGCCAGATGAATTCCTGTGAAGATGCCACGTAAATAAGGTTTGAAGTAAGCATGACTGCTTAGGTGAGATCTTGCCTCTGGGATGTTTGGCCGCTAAATGACGACGATTCAATATCCTTCTTGGTGACGTCATCATTCAGTCTCTTACAGGATATATATCCAGAGCAGTAACTGATCATATAATATTCGAGAATTATTGTAGTGGTGGTCCCTGACAGGCAATTATGACAAATATGCAAGGGAGAGACAGTATTTTAGGCGCAAGAAGTGGAAGCAAATTAAAAAAACTAGAAATATCATGGGCAAAGTGGGTTATTGGTCACCAATCTCCAGAATGTTCTTTGCATTGCAGGGGGCAGAAATTTAACTATTCAAATAATAAATAAGCTACTGAAATACATCTAGACAGGCCAATGACATATCAACAGGGTAAAATTTATAAAAAAATTATCAGCAAAAGCAATTTTTATAATATAAAAAAATGATCAGCAAGAGCTATTTTATCATAAAGGAATTATGTAAAAAAAGTATTTACAAAATACGTCATCATTACTACGTCATCACTACACGAGAGAGAAGCAGAGATCAGAGAAATAGGAGGGAGAATTTTATATTGGGATCATGCTTTCTACACGTACAATAATATTAAACGAGGTATATTTAAAATTCACTATATACTGAAATATGAATTGCAAATAATCATAATCTGCTTCATTATATTTTTCTTTTATTAAGAAAAGAAAAGACAGTTAAAAGACAATAAAATCACTAATAAGGCTTCTATAAAGACCCCTGGTGACTTGGAACGAAACACTCTGTCACAAAGGCTCTTTCTAGAGAATACTGAATTAACAAAATTCTACTACAGGAGACAAGAAAAGAACAGAGCAAGTTATGTTGGCTTCAGTGTTATTATGAGGGATGAAAGATCCTTTTAAGGGAAAAGAAAAAATGAACAACAAAAAAATGGGATCCACCACTGGGACATATCATACTATCAGTAAAATGAATAATTCTTATTAAAAAAAAAAAGACATCTATCTATCTATCTATCTACCTTGGCTGTCTCCCCCTTTAATTGGGGGGTAGCCGACATCAAGAAAGGAAAACAAATAGGGGGATTACTTTGCTCTATGGGCAATGACGAGGGAGCTAGCGACCGTTCAGATGGCACTGCTGGAGTGCCACAGCCCATCCTCCCGGCTCTTCCACAACCTGTGTTGCTTCACAACTGCCAACTCCTCCTACTGCCCCTACCACAGGGATACCTCTGTAAGATGCAGCCCCGTGGCAACAGCAGATGCCCATCTGAGCTGCATCACAATCACTCGCCACTCATTCCTATTCCTAGCACACTCGCTTGCTTCCCTCACATCCATCCTCCTATCATTCAGGGCTCTCCTTACTCCATCCATCCATCCAAACCTAGGCCTCCCTCTAGTATTTCTCCCATCAACTCTCACATTCATCACCTTTTTCAGCAGCCTTTCATCATCCATCCTTTCCACATGGCCAAACCATCTCAGAACATTCATATCTACTCTGGCTGCAATTTCTCTCCTCACACCCGTTCTTGCTCTCACCACTTCATTCCTAACCCTATCCAATCGAGATGCACCAATCATACTCCTCAGGCATTTCATCTCAAACACATTTAGTTTCTGTCTCTCACTTACTTTCATACCCCATAACTCTGATCCATACAACACAGTTGGCACAACCACTTTCTCATACAAAACTTTCTTAACATTCATTTCCAACCCTCTATTCTTCATCACTCCTTTCAATGCACCCAACACTTTACATCCTTCATTCACTCTGTGACACACATCTGCTTCCACTCCACCATTTGCAGCTATGACCGAGCCTAAATACTTAAACTGATTATCCTCCTCAAGTGTCTCTCCATTCAACATAACATTCAATCCAGCGCCATCCTCATTTCTTGTACACCTCATAACCTTACTCTTTCCCACATTCACAAAACATAAAAGGAATGAGATGAAATTCAAATTTCAAGAAAATTAAAATCACAATTATATAACAGAGAATATCAATATTTATTTTTTAGAATTCTTCACACGCAATAAAGCAATACAAAATATATGGAAAAAAATATACGTAAAAGGAAAATTTTAAACCAAGTCGTCATTAACAGTGGCGACTGGATTAAAAACTGGTTCAGCTATTCAACACTCAACTAAAAGTTTCTGCCATGTTCTGGTTTTCAGAGTCCCAGAAAAGGAAATTTAAAACTACAATCACAGATATATTCTCCATCTTCTTCTTTGTCTTCCGTTAAAAATAATGTTAATACACATGGATGCATTCCACAATAGTGTATAGACACACTATACAAAAGAAAACTAAGTAAAACCCATTTTACATGTACAAATTGAAATACGTATGTAAGCTAAAATAACAAGTACAGAATCAAAGACAAATATTAAACTTGAAAATAAACAACACATCAGAGAAGTAAGCATTACTGACTAGTTAAACTGAGGCTAACAGCACTAGCTTCCTCAATTGAGGGTAAAGTCCGTCGACTTAGTATATCAGCCAGGTCATTGTCCTATTCATCAACAAGTTGGGTAGTGAATTTGAAAAGATTCAGGTAAAGTGCCCATATTTTCAGCCGAAGATTCAGCTTGTCTGCAGCCTGTAAATATGGAAGAGGATGGTGGTCGGTTCTCAGTGTAAAATGTCGACCATACAGATGGACTTCAAATTTCTTTATGGCCAAATATGCTGCCAGAGCTTCCGTCTCCATGTCGGGGTAATTCCGCTCTGCAGGTGAAACCTGCGGCTTGCATATCGCACTGGAGCTAATTCTGCTGAGTTGTCCGACCGGGCTTACAAGAGCACAGTGCTCAGGCCTTCGTCTGAGGTATCGGTCTACATGATAAAGGGAAAATCGGGGTTTGCCAGTTGTAGTACTGACTCACCCGCCAATGCTTCTCGGAGCTTGAAAAATGCTCTCTCCGCCTCGTCTGTTCATTGAACAGGGGAGGTTTTACCTCGCTTTGAGGAGGTCATTTGCTGCAAAGGGGCAGCGATAGTATTAAAGTGTCAAATGAGCTGTTGGTAGTAGCCAACACTACCCAGGAATGATCGCAGTTGAGTGACAGTGGCAGGTTTCTCCATATCCTTAACAGCTTGGACCTTGTCCTGTAAATGGAACATAACTCCTTATCCGACCAAGCTGCCGAGATACTGCAATTGTGTGAAACCAATCTCATATTTGGAAGGCTTTAAACGAAGTCCATGCTGGTTTAGACAAACGAGAACTCTGCAAAAAGTTGCAAGGTGTGATGACCAATCCTGAGAATGCAACAGGATTTCATCTATAAAGCATGAAACATTGTCGAGGTCTTGCAATGCTTTCCTCATGAGTTGGCTGAAGCAGCCAGGGACATTCATCATACCAAAAGGTATGACTCTGAACTGGTATAGACAGTATCTTGTGGAAAAGGCTGTTAGAGGCTTGGTAGTCTCGCTCAGCGAGACTTGCCAAAATTCACTGGCCAGATCCAATTTGGACAGGTAGTGGGCTCGGGAGAGTAATGAGAATATATGTTCGGTGTTGGCAATGGGCTCTCCATCATTAATGGTACACAAGTTAAGCTTACGACAGTCAAGGAAGAACCCGTGACTGCCATCTTGCTTACCCACTGCCAGTAACGGCGAACAGCAAGGCGAAATGCTCTTTTTATGTATTCCGAGGCAAACCCAAGTGTCAAGATCTTCCTTCAGCTGTATGGATAGCTGGTGGGGAAGGCCATAGGAATGCCAAAATGGCTTTGGGTCAGTTAATCTGACATGATGCTCAAGGATAGCGGTAGTCCTCTTATATCTTGTTCAGCTGTTCCCGTTGACTCAGTTGCAGTCTGGAGTTAATATTGCAATTACTCAGACATTCCTTTCGGTGCGTGGGAATAGCTGGATCCTTACCATCATCAAAAGTT
>JAXCGZ010000152.1:110000-126629 GCA_037179515.1 Halocaridina rubra
CCTACATCTACATTTAATATTCTTTTTATTCATTACACATATCCTGCTATTCCATTACAGTTGACAAGCAACAACACTCCCCACATCTTTCTCTTTTTGCCTTCTTTTTTCTTCATATTTGCCATTGTTTATGGAAGGTCCACAGCTTTTGGCCTCCAGTACTCGGCATAAAGGGGTGCAAAGAATCTCCAGGGATCTTGTTGACTCCACTATTGGCTTGAGGGCAGACTTGCCTGGTGGCATTATTGGTTCTGCCCTTAACCTTGCACCTCCCAATAGATCTGCTTCTTTCACTCTCACTATTCTAACATCCGTGGCCTGAACTCTAATCTTTCGTCTGTGAAACAGCATTTGGGTACTTTCCTCCCTAACCTCCTTCTCCTATCTGAAACCCACCTGTCTATCCATGCTTCCACTGACCCATTTCAAATCTCTCACTACTATCTGTATACTCGTTTTTGTTCCAAAGGTGGAGTCTGTGCCTACTGCAACACTAACACTCCTTTTGCAAAGCTCATGGACCTTGAATCTCCTGACTTTGATGTTCACTAGGTAAAACTCTATCTCTCCACTACCACTATATTCCTTTGCTTCTGCTACTGTTTTCCAAACTCCACAGACCTTGTGCCTTTCTTTGAATATCTGTCCTCGTGCCATGAGTCTTTGCTATCATCTCAGTCACATGCCGAAGTTTTCAATATTGGAGACTTTAATGTATGCCACAGTGAGTGGCTTAATTCTTCTCACACTGATATGGGAGGAAGTGAGGACCTTGCTTTCTCTATTACTCACGATCTGGAGAAAATTATCAAACATCCTACACGTGTTCCTTATCGCCACGCAAATGCAGCAAACAATCTTGACCTATTTCTGACTTTTAACTATTCAAAATACTCTTTTTCTGTGCTTTCCACTCTTGGTAACTCTGACAACTCTGTGATTTCAATCTTCCATTCTCGCTCTCTCTTCACCAGTCCCTCCTACTCAGTGCCGCCTTTGGCACTTTGAGCGTACCCAACGTGAAAATTTGCGTAACTTCCTCTTTGACTTCCCTTGGGATGATTACTGCTTTCGGTCCCACAACCCTGATCAGGTAGCCATAAAAGTTGTCCAGATCATGACCTCAGGAATGGAGGCGTACATCCTCTCCTCTACAATAACTTTCTCTCCCCCTAAACCTTGATTTAACATGCCTGCTCCATGGTTATCCAGGCCAGGAATCGGGCACACTGATCTTACCAACCCTCACCTTCCGATTTAACTTGGTCTGCTGTTATTGTTGCTAGGAATTGCTGTATTGCTCAGATTCGAAGGTCTAAGGCTTCCTTTATAAGAAGGAAAGTCGATGACCTTTACCCCTCTCCTACTGACATATACTGCTGGTCATTAGCCAAAAACCTCTCCAAAAGCTTCTGCAACTCAAGCTTTCCCCCTCTCAATTGTCCTGACGGTTCTGTAGCTTGCTCTCCCACTAACAAAACCACTCTCTTTGGCTCTCATTTTTCTGCCAACTCTTCTATAAACGATTTCAGTGTACCTGTCCCTAAACCTTTACCCCTCTCTAACCTTATGCCCTCCCTTATCCTTTCTTCAAGCAAAGGTCATAAGGTTCTTTGCTCGCTAAAGACGAACAAGGAATCTGGTCCTGATGGTAACCCTGTAAGGTTCCATAAGGAGTGTACAGATGAGCTGGTTCCCTGCTTTGCCCTCTTTTTTGCCTCATTCTGACAACCAGTATCTCTCCATCATCTTGGAAGCATGCTGTAGTTCAACCTGTTCCTAAGGAGGGTGACCGCTCTTTTCCTTGAAACTACCGACCTATTGCCCTAACCTCTTCTATTGCTAAAGTTTTCAAAACTTTGCTCAACTCTCACTTCTTGATATGCCTTGAATCTAACTCATTATATCCGATCACCAGTAGGGCTTCCGCAAGGCAAGATCCACTGGTGATCTCCTGGCCTATCTAACTCATGTATGGTCATTTTCTCTGATTAAGTATGGGGAATCCTTTGTCGTCGTCTTTGATTTCTTCAAGGCTTTTGAAAGAGTCTGGCAAAAGGCTTTGTTGGCCACACTCCCTGCATATGGCATTACCCCTTCTCTCTGTTCTCTGATTTCCAGTTTCTTTCTGACCGTTTTTTAGCTGTAGTTCTTGATGGTGCGACATCTAGCCCTGTCTCTGTTACCAGTGGTGTTCCAGAGGGCTCTGTTTTTTCACCTACATTGTTCCTTCTCTCCATTAGTGATCTTCTACAATACACATCTTTCTCTCTTCTTCATGGCTATGCTGATAATTCTAGCCTTTACTTTTCCTCTGCCTTTTCTTCACAACCTTCATCTGTTACTCGTAATCATTCATGTATCACTCTTCCTTCTACTCTCAACTCCGATTTGGAGAGAGTATCAGAGTGGGACACTCAAAATTTAGTTAAATTTAATGCCTCCAAGACAGTTTCTGGCTATCTCTTTATCTTCTTCTCCTCCTGATAACCCTATTGTCTTCGAAACTAACGAAATTTACCTTCTTAATTTTATCAAGTTATTAGGAATCCATATAGCCTCTAACTTTCTTGGAGGAATCACATACTCCAAATTTCTAAATCTTCATCCAAAAAATTGGGGGTTCTGTTTCGTTTTCGTCATTACTTTTCCTCTTTACAGTTACTTGATATCTCTAAAGGTCTTATCCATCCCTGCTTAGAATACTGCTCACACATCTGGGGCACTTTTTCTTATACTTACCTCTTTGATAGGGTTAAATCTAAGGCAGTTAGAGTCATTAATGATTTGTCTCTTACTTTTAATTTGGATTCTCTCTTTCTCTTCGCTGTAGGGTGTCATCCCTTTCTCTTTTCTATAGCTATTATCTCCATCACTGCTCTCATGAAGATTGGCGAGTTTCATCCCTACCTCACTGCCGAGGCCGCAAAATACTCGCCAAATAGTATTATCTCACAGGGACAGTGTGATTTGTAGCTCGCGGATTGATCGGTGCAGTAACTGCTTTCTTTCCCAGGAACTCTCGTCCTCCTTTTGTCTTTCCAACGTCTTATGACCTATCTTCCTTCAAAAATCGGATCTATCGTCAAAACAGGGCTTAAGCCTATATATCTCTAGGTCCTCTGTACTTTGATAATTTTTTCTGTCTTCAGTTTTCCTTTGTGTAACATTACTTCATTTCTGCCTTGTCCTTAAACTTTTTCTTTTCCTTCGTCTTAGTGTTCTCGTGCCCGGGCCTTTATTGATAAAAGCGGTTTTTGCGTGTCTCAGTGTCACACTCCTAATAAAGCACACACACACACACACACACATACACACACACACACACACACACACACACAGACACACACACACACACACACACACACACACACACACACACACACACACACACACACACACACACACACACACATTGATCTAGTGTTCACAGATAATGTGTTGGATATTGAAAAAATTGAGTATGAACCACCAATTGGAAAGAGTGACCACTGTGTGTTGTTGATGGAGTATATCATTGAAGATATTCTTCCTGAGAGTAGAGGCACTGAGGACATGAGGAGGAACTATCGGAAAGGAGATTACATCAAAATGAATGAGCTTTTTGCAGTTATTGACTGGAGAACCTTATTTTACAACAAATCTGTACATGAAATGTATGACATCTTTTGTGAGAAATATGGGAAGATAGTAGATTGCTGCATACCTGTCACCAAAGTAGGTGTAATTCATGCCAGAGAGAAATGGTTCGATAATGGGTGTAAAAGAGCTAAGGAGTGGAAAGACAAATGCTGGAAAAGGTATAGGAGGAGAAAAAACATAAATGCCTGGCAAACCTACAAAAGAGCAAGAAATGACTACCTAAGTAAAAGGAGAGAGGCAGAGAGAGACTATGAGAGGGACATCACCAGGAAGGCTAAAGAAAATCCCAAGCTTTTCCACAGCTTTATCAGAGGAAAACTGAAGGTAAAAGAACAGGTTTTAAGGCTAAAGAGAGCGGATGGAAGCATCACTGAAACGGATGAAGAGATCTGCAAAGAATTGAACAAGGAGTTTCAGTCAGTATTTTAAGTAGAAAATACCCCACCCCCTCAGATTGCAGTGATAGAAGCTCAAGGGCCGGTATTAGAGAACATCAACCTTACAGCCACAGAGGTATGCAAAGCGCTGATGGATTTAGAGGTTCATAAAGCTACAGGTCCTGATGACATATCCCCTCATGTGCTTAAAAAATGCGCAAACACAATATCAGTGGCACTAAGTATCATATTTAAGGAGTCACTGGAGTCGGGGGAGATTCCAAGATGCTGGAAACAAGCAAATGTGATACCTATCTTCAAAAAGGGAAGGAGGGATACGGCTCTGAACTATAGACCAGTTTCCTTGACCAGCATAGTTTGCAGAGTTATGGAGAAACTACTAAGGAAACATATCTCTCTTCACTTGGAATCCTTCAACTTTTTGTCAGTGAGGCAACATGGCTTCAGAGAAGGTAGATCAACAGTAACAAACTTATTAGAATTTTATGATGAGGTAAGCCAAATCTCACAGGAAAGAGAGGGCTGGGCAGATTGCATATTCCTAGACTTCCAGAAAGCGTTTGACACTGTTCCACATGGGAGACTTATTAGGAAGCTGCAATCAATGGCTAGAATAGGTGGAAATGTTTTGGAATGGATAAAAACTTACTTAGAAGGAAGGGAACAGAGGGTTAGAGTAAGACACTCAGTGTCTGAATGGAGAGGAGTTAGTAGTGGAGTTCCACAGGGTTCAGTTTTAGGGCCACTTTTGTTCCTTGTATATGTAAATGACCTACCAGAGTGTGTAAATTCATTCATGAATATGTTTGCAGATGATGCAAAGATTGTGAAGAAAGTAAAAAACGAGAACAATGGTAGAGAACTTCAGGAGGATCTAAATAATCTGCATGAGTGGTCAGAAAAGTGGCTAATGAAATTCAACACTTCAAAATGTAAGGTAATGAGAATGGGTACAAGTGCAAGAAGGCCCAAGCTTGACTACTCGGTGGCTGGAGTACAACTTCAAGAGACAGAAAATGAGAGAGATCTAGGAGTAAACATACTGGCAGATTTGTCTCCAGAAATACATATAAATGGCATAGTAAGGACAGCATATGCATTCTTATCAAATGTAAGGGTAGCCTTCAGGCACATGGACAAGGAAATGTTCAGAAATATTTATGTAACCTATGTGAGGCCAAAACTCGAATATGCAGCCCCCTTTTCGAATCCACACTTGAAAAAGCACATAGCTAAGCTTGAAAAAGTTCAAAGACATGCCACGAAACTGGTGCCAGAAATACGCAATCTCAGTTATGATGAGAGGCTGAGAGAATTAGACTTACCATCACTGGAAGCTAGAAGAGTGAGGGGGGATATGGTGACAGTCTTTAAATTCCTTCATGGTTATGATAGAGTGGATAGGGATCGATATTTTGATATGGCTGGCTCTAGAACTAGAGGTCATAGTTTGAAGCTTCGTAAGAAAACTTCTTTGCAGGATGTAAGGAAATACTTTTTCAGTGTAAGAGTGGTTGATAATTGGAATTGGCTAAGCGAGGAGGTAGTTAATGCTATCTCAATCCATAGTTTTAAGGACAGGTATGATAAGTATCACTAAGTCTAAAATGGAACCGATCAGGAGACGGGAAGATACGAGCTTTGGGCTCTTTCCCGTAAACACAATTAGGTAATCATAATTTGGTAATCACACACACAGTAAAAGAGGCTGTAAAGGTGGTGGCACTGGAAAACATACAAACAGTTGACTATAAAGAGACAGTAATCAAAAAATGAAAGAGGTTTTGATGGAAAGGGGAAACCCACTCATCAGACAGGCACTTGATAAGGAGAAGACAGTGGTAATCTCAGGCATAAGCGAATCCCTGGAGCCAACATGGCTGGGGAGACCTGAAGAAAATAAAGCTAGGGTTGTAGACCTGATAAGAAAGCTTGGAGTAGTATGTGGTCCTGAGGATATTGTAAACATACACCAACTAGGTAAATATTCGAGGGAAGGAAAGCCGAGACCAACAAAAGTAACCTTTGAGAGAGGGGAAACATGTAGGGAAATATTGTTGAGAAAAAAAAGTCTAAAAGACCTTCAAGAATTCAAAGAAGTGCTCATTAGACGATACAGAACACAGGAAGAGATGGGAAAGATCAAAAACTAGTTGCAAGAGGCAAGAAGGTTAAATGATGAAAGAAATGAAGAAGAGAAGAAAAATTTTCATTACAGAGTTCTTCCAGACAAAGGGGAGATAAAGAAGATAATGACAGAAGATCAGGGGATGGGGCCTCACTAAGATTGTTATACACAAATGCTGATGGATTAGCTGGTAAGGCAGTAGAATTAAAAGATAGGATTCACAACAGTAAGGAAGATATAGTAGCAATTACAGAGACTAAGTTGAGTGAGGACATAAACAGTGTCACAGTTTTTCCTAAGAGTTTCAGAATACTAAGGGTTGAAAGATCTGAGAGGACTGGTGGAGGGATAGCACTGCTCATAAGTGAAAGGATTCAAGTTAAAGAAATAAACTTGGCTATAGAAAGTGAATTCAAGGAATTTCTTGTTGCTCGCATAAATACTGGGTCAGAGAGCATTATAATAACTGTTGTATACAACCCACCAAGGAACCAAAATAGGCTTGAAGTTTATGAGGAGAGTCATATAGGTACTATTGAAGTCATAAACTCAGTTGTTAATATGGCACGGGAAAAAAATGTAGGATTTCGATTATAGGAGTCTTTAATCATAAAGAGATAGATTGGATAAATCTTGACCCACACAGTGGTGAGGACTCATTCGGGGCAAGATCCCTAGATTGCGTACAAAGGAATTTCCTACACCAACATGTAATGGAACCAACAAGGGCCAGGGGTAGGGATGAACCATCACTACTTGATCTAGTGTTCACAGATATTGTGTTGGATATTGAAAAAATTGAGTATGAACCACCAATTGGAAAGAGTGACCACTGTGTGTTGTTGATGGAGTATATCATTGAAGATATTCTTCCTGAGAGTAGAGGCACTGAGGACATGAGGAGGAACTATCGGAAAGGAGATTACATCAAAATGAATGAGCTTTTTGCAGTTATTGACTGGAGAACCTTATTTTACAACAAATCTGTACAAGAAATGTATGACATCTTTTGTGAGAAATATGGGAAGATAGTAGATTGCTGCATACCTGTCACCAAAGTAGGTGTAATTCATGCCAGAGAGAAATGGTTCGATAATGGGTGTAAAAGAGCTAAGGAGTGGAGAGACAAATGCTGGAAAAGGTATAGGAGGAGAAAAAACATAAATGCCTGGCAAACCTACAAAAGAGCAAGAAATGACTACCAAAGTAAAAGGAGAGAGGCAGAGAGAGACTATGAGAGGGACATCACCAGGAAGGCTAAAGAAAATCCCAAGCTTTTCCACAGCTTTATCAGAGGAAAACTGAAGGTAAAAGAACAGGTTTTAAGGCTAAAGAGAGCGGATGGAAGCATCAATGAGACAGATGAAGAGATCTGCAAAGAATTGAACAAGGAGTCTCAGTCAGTATTTAAAGTAGAAAATACCCCACCCCCTCAGATTGCAGTGATAGAAGCTCAAGGGCCGGTATTAGAGAACATCAACCTTACAGCCACAGAGGTATGCAAAGCGCTGATGGATTTAGAGGTTCATAAAGCTACAGGTCCTGATGACATATCCCCTCATGTGCTTAAAAAATGCGCAAACACAATATCAGTGGCACTAAGTATCATATTTAAGGAGTGACTGGAGTCGGGGGAGATTCCAAGATGCTGGAAACAAGCAAATGTGATACCTATCTTCAAAAAGGGAAGGAGGGATACGGCTCTGAACTATAGACCAGTTTCCTTGACCAGCATAGTTTGCAGAGTTATGGAGAAACTACTAAGGAAACATATCTCTCTTCACTTGGAATCCTTCAACTTTTTGTCAGTGAGGCAACATGGCTTCAGAGAAGGTAGATCAACAGTAACAAACTTATTAGAATTTTATGATGAGGTAAGCCAAATCTTACAGGAAAGAGAGGGCTGGGCAGATTGCATATTCCTAGACTTCCAGAAAGCGTTTGACACTGTTCCACATGGGAGACTTATTAGGAAGCTGTAATCAATGGCTAGAATAGGTGGAAATGTTTTGGAATGGATAAAAACTTACTTAGAAGGAAGGGAACAGAGGGTTAGAGTAAGACACTCAGTGTGTGAATGGAGAAGAGTTAGTAGTGGAGTTCCACAGGGTTCAGTTTTAGGGCCACTTTTGTTCCTTGTATATGTAAATGACCTACCAGAGTGTGTAAATTCATTCATGAATATGTTTGCAGATGATGCAAAGATTTTGAAGAAAGTAAAAAAACGAGAACAATGGTAGAGAACTTCAGGAGGATCTAAATAATCTGCATGAGTGGTCAGAAAAGTGGCTAATGAAATTCAATACTTCAAAATGTAAGGTAATGAGAATGGGTACAAGTGCAAGAAGGCCCAAGCTTGACTACTCGGTGGCTGGAGTACAACTTCAAGAGACAGAAAATGAGAGAGATCTCGGAGTAGACATACTGGCAGATTTGTCTCCAGAAATACATATAAATGGCATAGTAAGGGCAGCATATGCATTCTTATCAAATGTAAGGGTAGCCTTCAGGCACACGGACAAGGAAATGTTCAGAAATATTTATGTAACCTATGTGAGGCCAAAACTCGAATATGCAGCCCCCTTTTGGAATCCGCACTTGAAAAAGCACATAGCTAAGCTTGAAAAAGTTCAAAGACATGCCACGAAACTGGTGCCAGAAATACGCAATCTCAGTTATGATGAGAGGCTGAGGGAATTAGACTTACCATCACTCAAATCTAGAAGAGTGAGGGGGGGATATGGTGACAGTCTTTAAATTCCTTCATGGTTATGATAGAGTGGATAGGGATCGATATTTTGATATGGCTGGCTCTAGAACTAGAGGTCATAGTTTGAAGCTTCGTAAGAAAACTTCTTTGCAGGATGTAAGGAAATACTTTTTCAGTGTAAGAGTAGTTGATAATTGGAATTGGCTAAGTGAGGAGGTAGTTAATGCTATCTCAATCCATAGTTTTAAGGACAGGTATGATAAGTATCACTAAGTCTAAAATGGAACCGATCGGGAGACGGGAAGATACGAGCTTTGGGCTCTTTCCCGTAAACACAATTAGGTAATCACAATTAGGTAATCACACAAATGCTGATGGATTAGCTGGTAAGGCAGTAGAATTAAAAGATAGGATTCACAACAGTAAGGAAGATATAGTAGCAATTACAGAGACTAAGTTGAGTGAGGACATAAACAGTGTCACAGGTTTTCCCAAGGGCTTCAGAATACTAAGGGTTGAAAGATGTGAGAGGACTGGTGGAGGGATAGCACTGCTCATAAGTGAAAGGATTCAAGTTGAAGAAATAAACTTGGCTATAGAAAGTGAGTTCAAGGAATTTCTTGGTGCTCGCATGAATACTGAGTCAGAGAGCATTATAATAACTGTTGTATACAACCCTCCAAGGAACCAAAATAGTCTTGAAGTTTATGAGGAAAGTCATATAGGTACTATTGAAGTCATAAACTCAGTTGTTAACATGGCACGGGAAAAAAAATGTAGGATTTTGATTATGGGAGACTTTAATCATAAAGAGATAGATTGGATAAATCTTGACCCACACAGTGGTGAGGACTCATTTGGGGCAAGATTCTTAGATAGCGTACAAGGGAATTTCCTACGCCAACATGTAATGGAACCAACAAGGGCCAGGGGTGGGGATGAGCCATCACTACTTGATCTAGTGTTCACAGATAATGTGTTGGATATTGAAAAAATTGAGTATGAACCACCACTTGGAAAGAGTGACCACTGTGTGTTGTTGATGGAGTATATCATTGAAGATATTCTTCCTGAGAGTAGAGGCACTGAGGAAATGAGGAGGAACTATCGGAAAGGAGATTACATCAAAATGAATGAGCTTTTTGCAGTTATTGACTGGAGAACCTTATTTTACAACAAATCTGTACAAGAAATGTATGACATCTTTTGTGAGAAATATGGGAAGATAGTAGATTGCTGCATACCTGTCACCAAAGTAGGTGTAATTCATGCCAGAGAGAAATGGTTCGATAATGGGTGTAAAAGAGCTAAGGAGTGGAGAAACAAATGCTGGAAAAGGTATAGGAGGAGAAAAAACATAAATGCCTGGCAAACCTACAAAAGAGCAAGAAATGACTACCTAAGTAAAAGGAGAGAGGCAGAGAGAGACTATGAGAGGGACATCACCAGGAAGGCTAAAGAAAATCCCAAGCTTTTCCACAGCTTTATCAGAGGAAAAGTGAAGGTAAAAGAACAGGTTTTAAGGCTAAAGAGAGCGGATGGAAGCATCACTGAGACGGATGAAGAGATCTGCAAAGAATTGAACAAGGAGTTTCAGTCAGTATTTTAAGTAGAAAATACCCCACCCCCTCAGATTGCAGTGATAGAAGCTCAAGGGCCGGTATTAGAGAACATCAATCTTACAGCCACAGAGGTATGCAAAGCGCTGATGGATTTAGAGGTTCATAAAGCTACAGGTCCTGATGACATATCCCCTCATGTGCTTAAAAAATGCGCAAACACAATATCAGTGGCACTAAGTATCATATTTAAGGAGTGACTGGAGTCGGGGGAGATTCCAAGATGCTGGAAACAAGCAAATGTGATACCTATCTTCAAAAAGGGAAGGAGGGATACGGCTCTGAACTATAGACCAGTTTCCTTGACCAGCATAGTTTGCAGAGTTATGGAGAAACTACTAAGGAAACATATCTCTCTTCACTTGGAATCCTTCAACTTTTTGTCAGTGAGGCAACATGGCTTCAGAGAAGGTAGATCAACAGTAACAAACTTATTAGAATTTTATGATGAGGTAAGCCAAATCTTACAGGAAAGAGAGGGCTGGGCAGATTGCATATTCCTAGACTTCCAGAAAGCGTTTGACACTGTTCCACATGGGAGACTTATTAGGAAGCTGCAATCAATGGCTAGAATAGGTGGAAATGTTTTGGAATGGATAAAAACTTACTTAGAAGGAAGGGAACAGAGGGTTAGAGTAAGACACTCAGTGTCTGAATGGAGAAGAGTTAGTAGTGGAGTTCCAAAGGGTTCAGTTTTAGGGCCACTTTTGTTCCTTGTATATGTAAATGACCTACCAGAGTGTGTAAATTCATTCATGAATATGTTTGCAGATGATGCAAAGATTGTGAAGAAAGTAAAAAACGAGAACAATGGTAGAGAACTTCAGGAGGATCTAAATAATCTGCATGAGTGGTCAGAAAAGTGGCTAATGAAATTCAACACTTCAAAATGTAAGGTAATGAGAATGGGTACAAGTGCAAGAAGGCCCAAGCTTGACTACTCGGTGGCTGGAGTACAACTTCAAGAGACAGAAAATGAGAGAGATCTAGGAGTAAACATACTGGCAGATTTGTCTCCAGAAATACATATAAATGGCATAGTAAGGACAGCATATGCATTCTTATCAAATGTAAGGGTAGCCTTCAGGCACATGGACAAGGAAATGTTCAGAAATATTTATGTAACCTATGTGAGGCCAAAACTCGAATATGCAGCCCTCTTTTCGAATCCACACTTGAAAAAGCACATAGCTAAGCTTGAAAAAGTTCAAAGACATGCCACGAAACTGGTGCCAGAAATACGCAATCTCAGTTATGATGAGAGGCTGAGAGAATTAGACTTACCATCACTGGAAGCTAGAAGAGTGAGGGGGGATATGGTGACAGTCTTTAAATTCCTTCATGGTTATGATAGAGTGGATAGGGATCGATATTTTGATATGGCTGGCTCTAGAACTAGAGGTCATAGTTTGAAGCTTCGTAAGAAAACTTCTTTGCAGGATGTAAGGAAATACTTTTTCAGTGTAAGAGTGGTTGATAATTGGAATTGGCTAAGCGAGGAGGTAGTTAATGCTATCTCAATCCATAGTTTTAAGGACAGGTATGATAAGTATCACTAAGTCTAAAATGGAACTGATCAGGAGACGGGAAGATACGAGCTTTGGGCTCTTTCCCGTAAATACAATTAGGTAATTATAATTTGGTAATCACACACACAGTAAGAGAGGCTGTAAAGGTGGTGGCACTGGAAAACATACAAACAGTTGACTATAAAGAGACAGTAATCAAAAAATGAAAGAGGTTTTGATGGAAAGGGGAAACCCACTCATCAGACAGGCACTTGATAAGGAGAAGACAGTGGTAATCTCAGGCATAAGCGAATCCCAGGAGCCAACATGGCTGGGGAGACCTGAAGAAAATAAAGCTAGGGTTGTAGACCTGATAAGAAAGCTTGGAGTAGTATGTGGTCCTGAGGATATTGTAAGCATACACCAACTAGGTAAATATTCGAGGGAAGGAAAGCCGAGACCAACAAAAGTAACCTTTGAGAGAGGGGAAACATGTAGGGAAATATTGTTGAGAAAAAAAAGTCTAAAAGACCTTCAAGAATTCAAAGAAGTGTTCATTAGACGATACAGAACACAGGAAGAGATGGGAAAGATCAAAAACTAGTTGCAAGAGGCAAGAAGGTTAAATGATGAAAGAAATGAAGAAGAGAAGAAAAATTTTCATTACAGAGTTCTTCCACACAAAGGGGAGATAAAGAAGATAATGACAGAAGATCAGGGGATGGGGCCTCACTAAGATTGTTATACACAAATGCTGATGGATTAGCTGGTAAGGCAGTAGAATTAAAAGATAGGATTCACAACAGTAAGGAAGATATAGTAGCAATTACAGAGACTAAGTTGAGTGAGGACATAAACAGTGTCACAGTTTTTCCTAAGAGTTTCAGAATACTAAGGGTTGAAAGATCTGAGAGGACTGGTGGAGGGATAGCACTGCTCATAAGTGAAAGGATTCAAGTTAAAGAAATAAACTTGGCTATAGAAAGTGAATTCAAGGAATTTCTTGTTGCTCGCATAAATACTGGGTCAGAGAGCATTATAATAACTGTTGTATACAACCCACCAAGGAACCAAAATAGGCTTGAAGTTTATGAGGAGAGTCATATAGGTACTATTGAAGTCATAAACTCAGTTGTTAATATGGCACGGGAAAAAAATGTAGGATTTTGATTATAGGAGACTTTAATCATAAAGAGATAGATTGGATAAATCTTGACCCACACAGTGGTGAGGACTTATTCGGGGCAAGATTCCTAGATTGCGTACAAAGGAATTTCCTACACCAACATGTAATGGAACCAACAAGGGCCAGGGGTGGGGATGAGCCATCACTACTTGATCTAGTGTTCACAGATATTGTGTTGGATATTGAAAAAATTGAGTATGAACCACCAATTGGAAAGAGTGACCACTGTGTGTTGTTGATGGAGTATATAATTGAAGATATTCTTCCTGAGAGTAGAGGCACTGAGGACATGAGGAGGAACTATCCGAAAGGAGATTACATCAAAATGAATGAGCTTTTTGCAGTTATTGACTGGAGAACCTTATTTTACAACAAATCTGTACAAGAAATGTATGACATCTTTTGTGAGAAATATGGGAAGATAGTAGATTGCTGCATACCTGTCACCAAAGTAGGTGTAATTCATGCCAGAGAGAAATGGTTCGATAATGGGTGTAATAGAGCTAAGGAGTGGAGAGACAAATGCTGGAAAAGGTATAGGAGGAGAAAAAACATAAATGCCTGGCAAACCTACAAAAGAGCAAGAAATGACTACCAAAGTAAAAGGAGAGAGGCAGAGAGAGACTATGAGAGGGACATCACCAGGAAGGCTAAAGAAAATCCCAAGCTTTTCCACAGCTTTATCAGAGGAAAACTGAAGGTAAAAGAACAGGTTTTAAGGCTAAAGAGAGCGGATGGAAGCATCAATGAGACAGATGAAGAGATCTGCAAAGAATTGAACAAGGAGTCTCAGTCAGTATTTACAGTAGAAAATACCCCACCCCCTCAGATTGCAGTGATAGAAGCTCAAGGGCCGGTATTAGAGAACATCAACCTTACAGCCACAGAGGTATGCAAAGCGCTGATGGATTTAGAGGTTCATAAAGCTACAGGTCCTGATGACATATCCCCTCATGTGCTTAAAAAATGCGCAAACACAATATCAGTGGCACTAAGTATCATATTTAAGGAGTGACTGGAGTCGGGGGACATTCCAAGATGCTGGAAACAAGCAAATGTGATACCTATCTTCAAAAAGGGAAGGAGGGATACGGCTCTGAACTATAGACCAGTTTCCTTGACCAGCATAGTTTGCAGAGTTATGGAGAAACTACTAAGGAAACATATCTCTCTTCACTTGGAATCCTTCAACTTTTTGTCAGTGAGGCAACATGGCTTCAGAGAAGGTAGATCAACAGTAACAAACTTATTAGAATTTTATGATGAGGTAAGCCAAATCTTACAGGAAAGAGAGGGCTGGGCAGATTGCATATTCCTAGACTTCCAGAAAGCGTTTGACACTGTTCCACATGGGAGACTTATTAGGAAGCTGTAATCAATGGCTAGAATAGGTGGAAATGTTTTGGAATGGATAAAAACTTACTTAGAAGGAAGGGAACAGTGGGTTAGAGTAAGACACTCAGTGTGTGAATGGAGAAGAGTTAGTAGTGGAGTTCCACAGGGTTCAGTTTTAGGGCCACTTTTGTTCCTTGTATATGTAAATGACCTACCAGAGTGTGTAAATTCATTCATGAATATGTTTGCAGATGATGCAAAAATTTTGAAGAAAGTAAAAAAACGAGAACAATGGTAGAGAACTTCAGGAGGATCTAAATAATCTGCATGAGTGGTCAGAAAAGTGGCTAATGAAATTCAATACTTCAAAATGTAAGGTAATGAGAATGGGTACAAGTGCAAGAAGGCCCAAGCTTGACTACTCGGTGGCTGGAGTACAACTTCAAGAGACAGAAAATGAGAGAGATCTCGGAGTAGACATACTGGCAGATTTGTCTCCAGAAATACATATAAATGGCATAGTAAGGGCAGCATATGCATTCTTATCAAATGTAAGGGTAGCCTTCAGGCACATGGACAAGGAAATGTTCAGAAATATTTATGTAACCTATGTGAGGCCAAAACTCGAATATGCAGCCCCCTTTTGGAATCCGCACTTGAAAAAGCACATAGCTAAGCTTGAAAAAGTTCAAAGACATGCCACGAAACTGGTGCCAGAAATACGCAATCTCAGTTATGATGAGAGGCTGAGGGAATTAGACTTACCATCACTCAAATCTAGAAGAGTGAGGGGGGGATATGGTGACAGTCTTTAAATTCCTTCATGGTTATGATAGAGTGGATAGGGATCGATATTTTGATATGGCTGGCTCTAGAACTAGAGGTCATAGTTTGAAGCTTCGTAAGAAAACTTCTTTGCAGGATGTAAGGAAATACTTTTTCAGTGTAAGAGTAGTTGATAATTGGAATTGGCTAAGTGAGGAGGTAGTTAATGCTATCTCAATCCATAGTTTTAAGGACAGGTATGATAAGTATCACTAAGTCTAAAATGGAACCGATCGGGAGACGGGAAGATACGAGCTTTGGGCTCTTTCCCGTAAACACAATTAGGTAATCACAATTAGGTAATCACACAAATGCTGATGGATTAGCTGGTAAGGCAGTAGAATTAAAAGATAGGATTCACAACAGTAAGGCAGATATAGTAGCAATTACAGAGACTAAGTTGAGTGAGGACATAAACAGTGTCACAGTTTTTCCCAAGGGCTTCAGAACACTAAGGGTTGAAAGATGTGAGAGGACTGGTGGAGGGATAGCACTGCTCATAAGTGAAAGGATTCAAGTTGAAGAAATAAACTTGGCTATAGAAAGTGAGTTCAAGGAATTTCTTGGTGCTCGCATGAATACTGAGTCAGAGAGCATTATAATAACTGTTGTATACAACCCTCCAAGGAACCAAAATAGTCTTGAAGTTTATGAGGAAAGTCATATAGGTACTATTGAAGTCATAAACTCAGTTGTTAACATGGCACGGGAAAAAAAATGTAGGATTTTGATTATGGGAGACTTTAATCATAAAGAGATAGATTGGATAAATCTTGACCCACACAGTGGTGAGGACTCATTTGGGGCAAGATTCTTAGATAGCGTACAAGGGAATTTCCTACGCCAACATGTAATGGAACCAACAAGGGCCAGGGGTGGGGATGAGCCATCACTACTTGATCTAGTGTTCACAGATAATGTGTTGGATATTGAAAAAATTGAGTATGAACCACCACTTGGAAAGAGTGACCACTGTGTGTTGTTGATGGAGTATATCATTGAAGATATTCTTCCTGAGAGTAGAGGCACTGAGGAAATGAGGAGGAACTATCGGAAAGGAGATTACATCAAAATGAATGAGCTTTTTGCAGTTATTGACTGGAGAACCTTATTTTACAACAAATCTGTACAAGAAATGTATGACATCTTTTGTGAAAAATATGGGAAGATAGTAGATTGCTGCATACCTGTCACCAAAGTAGGTGTAATTCATGCCAGAGAGAAATGGTTCGATAATGGGTGTAAAAGAGCTAAGGAGTGGAGAAACAAATGCTGGAA
>JAXCGZ010000153.1:0-22500 GCA_037179515.1 Halocaridina rubra
AACTTGATCCATATGAACGCATCATGTGTATTAGTTATTAAGATATTGCTTATAAATATTGTGAGTGTGATCTTTATGAATACATCAGTTGCTGGACTGGTACTACATACAGAGGGTCCCCACTTTACATCAAGGTTCAGTTCCTGACAGCTGACTTAAGTCTGATTTTGACTTAAGTCGGAACACCTATAATTCAAACCTGTGTCCCCCTCCAATGCTAAAAATACACTCTAAAGCATAGAAAAATAATTTAAGTTCTTTATCTAATACATAAAAATAGTTAAAGTACACTTTCCATTATTGCTTACCTTTACTGCTGTGGTTGGGTTTGCAACTGGATGACTGATATGTCAAAAATTGATTAATTTATTGTTTATTGGTCTCTGCTGTAACCCCGGAACGACTTGAAATAGGGAACCCCTATAATTTGCAGTTAAAATTTATATCAAATGAGATGTAGATAGTTATAATGCTTTAAACGCCATATCCTTTGTTATGATGAAAATTTTACTCCTAGAACATGGACTTTTTTATATGTTACTTGTTTCTGCAAATTTTTAAGCTAGGCACAAATGAGCTTTTATTAAGCAGACTAATAATGATTGTTTAAAATTGTAGTGGAATAATGCCAGTATTGCAGGATGGCATTGTACGATTTTATATCTTCTCTCTTTCCTCTCACCAAGTTGCCACCCCTGCTAGAGCCATCTGGTTTATAGTCATTGACTTTCCAGCGGGGCTTCTTGCTTGGCTTATGGTGATAATAATAATGAGCATAAGTACATAATAGATGCCTGGTCACACAAGCTCATACTGCGGTAATTGATATGCTCTTCAGATATTTAGATCTATTTTTTTATTATGCGGAGGGAATTATGACGCATAGATCTTTCTCTGATGACTAGAATATACTTTTAACATTATATGTAATATATACATGAGGGTAATTATTATCAGTGATGAGGGTGTTCCATAATCTTGATTAATTTTTTATTCATTGCTATTGAATATGGAGAAAAATTTCTCACTAATTAATATACTTGGGTTTAGATTGGACTGTTTGTACTCTGCATTGCAAACCATTGTGTAATATAAAGCAGTATGTACCACTTAATGTCATATTTAGATGGTAATATACAAAAGCTGTTTGTGGGAATATAGTTTTATATCAAGAGTGTAACTTGATTTCAATGTATTTTTCAAAGTAATATCATTTCCTGATGGAAGTTTTTCAAAACTATTAGAGACTAGCAAGATGCTAACTGCTGTAGCAGAATATGTGACGTTGAAGGTGACGGATCCATGTATGAACCCATGGGGGGGCAACAGGAAGAGCAGACCAATGGTAATGCATAAAATATATAATATAAAAGAAATAACTTTTTGATAGGATTTTATCCATTGTAATATTGACTAGCATTCAGTGTATTTTAGAAAGCGCGCTATAAAAAGGACGACTGTGTGTCTTTTATATCTTCTGGAACGCTTGCATGATACTTTGTGTTGGTTACGTTACAGAAGAAAAGTAATGGATGCTTTCCTTATGTGTTCATGCTGCACTGATAAGGGACATGTTAATGGAATAAAACACTAATATCATTAAAATTTTCTGATGTAGTTTAAGTAGCAGAACTGAAATAATTTTTCTTTTTTGATTCATTTTTTTGACGAATTCATAAAACTTCTATATGCAAATAGTTTCATGGTATTTGATATTGAACATTTGCATTTATTTTTCAAATTAGACCCTATACACCTAGATATGGACATATATCTGTCTTGCAATCTAATATTCTTTATATTTTCAGGATAACAATATAAGATAATAAAGTAGATTCCGTATGTACTTCGTTGTGTATCAGAATTCTTCTTTATTTATATAAACCATGTGTTAAAAACTGAATCTGAATTAGAGTATAGTTTGATGTAACTGCTTTTTGCATGTATTTTGGCCTGACTTTGTAATAAGTGTATATACAATACTGCATATATAAGAACATGTATCAAAGACATACTTTCTGCTGAAAACATATTAGGCAAGTTGAATTACAAGTTTCCTTTAGTCTTTATATGGACTGCTGAATGTTGTTTGTTTGAAACAATTTATGCTTATTTATTCTCGCTACTCTTGAATGTCCTAATTGTATGCCTTACTAGCTATGTTTACGAGAAATTAAATGTTAAATAATGCTCATTATTGGTTGCAGTCTTGGATATATTTATAATTTAGGTTCATTTAAATCTTGCTGGAGGCTACATTAAGTTATTTTTAGAGAGTGGTGAATGAGTTTATAGGAAACTGAACTTTTTCTTGCATCGTATAGAGTATCTTTACTTTCGGACATATTTTAACTCTGCCTGCCTGTCTTTTCTGGAATTTTTAGGTGTTTCTGGAGCTTAGAGAATATTTCAAGTCAAGGGGCTTTCAGTATTACTTATCTTGGCAATGGTAATTGATGTTATAAGCGGTGCATTTTCATCTTGGTCTATAGGTTTACATCAACATATGACTGGGGTACGTTTGAACCAGGTTGTCTAAAGATGTAAAGTGATCATTGACACAGTTGTGTATCTTTGTGTTAAAATGAACGAAATATAGTTTGTGTCTTACCTAATGTTTGTAAACTATATTATCATTACACACATCCATACCAATTTTAGTGGATACTCTTATTTAATTTGGATTAAAATGAGGCAGATGCATTCTTGAGATAAATGCACATTAGACAGGAGAATTACTAGCTTGTATTCATTGAATAATGGCAATTTTCTCTTTGAGATTTTGCCTGTCTGTGTAATTGAAGGCAGTTTAATCATTTTGGTTGTAAGTCAAATTTGATATAGAAGAGGTCAAATATACAGCATGTGATGCAACACTTGAAACATTCAAAAAAAGGTCATCCAATAGGCCAAATGCAAAATTAGTGACCTGAAGATTCTTCCAAAATACTCTACAATAATAATAGTAGGAATTATAATGATTTTTATTAGTATCACTAGTATTTTTTTTTGTTGGATGTTCTTCTCAGACACATGCTAATAGGTAAATAATCGTATTTCCCCATATTTTCTTTATTTAGAGAGTCACTAATATATTCTAGTCTCTCATATGATCTTATACATAAGACCAGGCGTAAGTTCATTGATATAGCTAATGGATAATTAAAGCAAATCTCTCTGTTTTGCCATTTTCATAACATGCTACAACCACTCCACTACAGATGGGGCATAATAATAACAATATTGATAATTATTATTATTATTATTATTATTATTATTATTATTATTATCTTATTGACTTTTAAGATATTTTTTTTTTTATGAAGGCATTATGGAACCTCATTCATAGGCAAAGTCATAGTCAAGTTGGCACATGACTAGTCAAAACTACAGCTTTCATTTGATTTATATCAAATAAGGTTGTAAACTCTTTGGGACTTAAGTTGTAAAGTCGGGCAGTCAGAAGTCCACATGACTGTAGATCTTTCATTGGATGTTTATCGAAAGAGTTTTGTTAGACTGTGAGACCTAGGCCGTATAGTCTTGGTGCATGACTGTTTATTTGCTATGTATATGAAATGAGAAATAGATCAGCTAGTATGTATACAGGAAGCTGATATATATAACTTTCAGGAGTTGACATCAATTGTTAATTGTGTATGAAACAATCTGGAAATATTTATATCCATAAACAGAAATGTAGTGTGATAGTGAAGTCACAAGATAGGTCAGAATTTTTGTTAATCTTTTGGACACTGGTTTAGAAGGTATTTCACCCATGTTTTTGTATAAATATTTATCGCTAGCTCGAAGTAGTTTTGAAGTTGGGAACAGATGTTTGCCAGATTTAAGATTTTTAATTGATTACCATTTGTATTAAATTCTCCTTGTTTCATAGTACTTAACATTTCTTTAGCAAGATAGTTTGAGACTATGCAACTAGCATTTCCAGTCTAACATAATTTGATATATTTGCAGGACTCTTTTGATATGCTCATAAACTAGGTGGTTATATTTTCTATATTTTCTACTGTTTTATTTAGACCATATTTCCTGAAACTTATGATAGTTGAAGGTCAACTATCAGCTGAAAAAGGGATACTTATTGCATTCTGTTATTTTATAGCATACTGAGTAAGATAGGTTGATATTATGTTGATAAGGAATAATGAAGTAACTAATTTATGTGCATTCTATATTGATTTTCTTATTATTAAGAGAGAGGTCATTATGATTATTTTCTGTATTATTTTATTCATTTGTTGTTTGTGTATTGATTTAATCTATATTTATTTTAACTTCCTCTTTCAAGTCTCTTTAAACATTATGTATTACATATCTTTAGCATATTTTACCTTTTGTCCTCCTTTAATCCTTAGGAAAAATTTCGTATATACAGTATTTGTGTGTGTGTGTAAAGTAGCTACTTTTGAGTATTTTTGTTCCTACAGTTGTTAGAATAGCATTGTTCATTGTATTGTGGTTTGGCTCATACAGGTATGAGGTGGATGACTTTATAGTGTCTCCTCCCTCAAACGAGGACGGGGGGTTTTTTCATCTGCGCTTTGGCCATCGCACCAACCCCAGATCTTCTACTTACGATCGTATCAACAAGGAGCTGAGCATGACTGTAGAGGTGTGTTGGTGCTTGCATTTTAGGCTTCTTTCACCCTTATTTATAATTTCCTTTCTGGGTTTGCTGATGTTTTTGAATGTAGATTTTGTAAGCACCTTATATAACACCTCAATTAATTAAGCAAATATTTTTAATGGTTTGGCAGTAATGTTCCTTATTTAGCCTCCTTTTTATTTGAAGTAAATCAGTATATGTTTTATTCATTTTGAATATTGGTATTTTATTTTGTTGAAAATGCATTTCCTGCATCACTTGCATTTTCATTTGTGCTCTAAACAGATCTCTCTTTGTTGAAAATAGATTTCATATGTGGTGCTCGTCACAGGTCGTTTTTGGGCTTCATGTTAAGTGTCCTAATTATCAATAGACTGAGAAGTATCAAGAGTTTACCATATCATAAAAAAGTTGTTGTAGATGCATTCCAGTTTAAGGCATACTTAGCAATGGCTTGAAAAATGATTTATAGAGTTCGCTTTATGATATCTCCCCTAACGGTGTAACAATTATGTGTGCTTTGCAAATATCATATTTCTGGCATCTTGTGTGTGCTTCTGTCTTGGAAATATTGTAGATATTGCTTTATTATATCATGTTATCTTAATGTAATAATTATTTGTATACAGGAATGATTAAACACAACAAGTTTGTCCATTGCTGCTGTTCAGTGTATGATGCATTTAAATCAGGGGTTTTCAACCTGGGGTACACATACCACAGGGGTACACAAGGGGTCTCCCCACGGGTCGTTAGGGGATACAGCCCAATATGCGCTTCAGGCCGCGTGACTGACTATGCGCTGACTTGTATGAGTATTGGACAGGAATAGAGAAGCGAGCTGTTGTCAGGTATGCGCCACTCGCCAGTCGGGTACTTGGGATAAGTGTTGCTGGCTGGGTCAGGTTGGTCTCTGTGGCTACTTTTTTACTGACACATTAGATGTGCCTATAAAGAATGTTCAAAAGTTTTATAAAATAGAACACTACTGGTTTTTGTATGTACGAAGTGGTGTTGTGTGACTGGTATTACTATAGCGGCGATGCATGGTGTAAAATGGCCTTGTATAGTGTGTCATGACGTAGTTTGGTGTAATGTGGTGCGGTGTGGAGTTTGGTGTGACTTGGTGAGATGCGTGACGTGATGTGGCAGGTGTGAGGTGGGGAATGGTGTGTTGATGTGTGCTGTTATATATCATAATTATTTGTTTTGAAATTAGCTAAAGGAAAAGAATTAGACTAATATTCTGGTCTGTATGCTCTGCTGTACATCAGATGGCAAATATAATAGTGGAATATCTATCTTCACAACAAAATGAATTAAAGAGTTACTTTCCAGATGTATCTGAAGTTAATTTAAAGCTAATTAGAGACCCTTTCCATACAGATGTTGCTTCTGTTAATGATGCCATTCAGGAAGAGTTTATTGACATTGTGAATGAATCCAGTGCTTGTGATCTCTATGAGAAAAAACCTATAGTCAGGTTCTGGTGTGAAATAAGCAAGTCATATCCATATATGGCAGAGGAGCCTCTTCGCTCTGTTACTTTTCCCCTCAATATATTTGTATGAAGCTTGGTTTTCCAGCTTACTGGTCATAAAATCAAAACTAAGATCTCGACTGAATGCGGAAGCTGACCTTCAATGTGCTTTAGCTAACACTGCTCCTCGGCTGACTAGACTAGTTGAGGAGAAGCAGTTCTAGCCATCTCATTAATTCCCTTAGCAGCAGATGTAATAATAACGTAGTGTTTTGTTTTTTCAGCTCTTTCCTTAACCATCAAATTTATATTGAACAGCCCCACTTAAAGATTTGTGAATTTTTTCTGTAATTTTCAATGGAATTGTTTGTGCTTACTATATTACTGGTTATGGAAGGATGGTTATGTAGTTAGTTCACTTAAGTATTTATAAATATACACAAGGGAATGTGTTCTGTGTGTTTTTTCCTCTTATCACAAAGGGAAGAGGGTACAGGGCTGACATAAGAATACCCGAAAGGGCACGTGGGGGGAAAAAGGTTGAAAACCCCTAATTTAGATATTATGGATTCTTGCATGACCTGTGCCTGCAAACTGTTTGCATTTCTCTTCTCAAAGAAATGATTACTGTAATTCATGTGAATGCCATTGTACATATTGCTTGATTTATACATGTGATCTGCAAGTAGTTTGAAGTCTTTTAATATTTGTGTTGTTTGAGCCTTTCTACTGACATATTTACTTTTGTTACTAGAACCACACTAGTGAACTAACTTTATTTAGTAATGTTGCTGTGTATGGAGAAATATTGCATATTGACTTAACAGTGGAAGACTTGTATATTCCTAGAAAATACTTTAATTTACTCTATAAAATTTTGTTGTATTTTTAGGGCATACAGTACTCATTTGTCATGCATTATAAGACAAGAATAATCTGTATTGAGTAAGAAATGTTTCAGAGTTATATTTAAAATCAAGGACAAAAATATATAGAAATAGCTGTATGCAGATTTACTATACAGTAAACAAATTAATGCACTCTATTATGCGGTGGGCAACAGACATACACTGGGACGTGCAGGGTAGCAGTGAGCATGAGGATGCGGGGGAACAAACCTCTATCTGCAAACGTTTTAGCTCTCACATGCTTTTTCCCTGACGATATTATATGGCAAGTTTGTTTGCTTTTTGTTCTAAATGCTTTTTTTCCATTCTCCATTCTCCGTATCAGCTAATGCACTCTCGCACGCTATTTCCCTGTCGATATTATATCGCAAGGTTGCTGTTTGTTCTTATTGCTCATCCACGTATTGTACTTAGCATTTTTTCCATTCTCATCATAATATCTGATCGCATTAAACAGTAGAAGAGGAGAACGATGCGGGAGAACGAACCTCGATCTGCAAACGTTTTACCCCCTCTGGATCACCTGATGCACCCTTGCACGCTATTTCCCTGATGATATTATATCGCAAGTTTGTTTGCTGTTTGTTCTTAATGCGTTTTTTTCATTCTCTTCATAATATCTGATCGCATTAAGCGGTAGAAGAGGAGGAGCATGGCGGAAAAGTGCCTCTGAGGTGGTCAATTATTTACTAAAATGAAAATTTTGTTTTCGAATATTTTTGCATGGGCGTTATGTCTTTCGTATCTTTTTTACTATTATTTTTTAGGGGCATTATTCCAATTTCACGGATTATAAACACGCATAAAAAGCGAACTAGGTGTATTGATATTGTATTGGAATAAACTAGTGCTTTCCTAAGAAAGATGACCATGTTGATCGTACGGTATAGAATCATGGTGTGCATGTTGCTGTTTTGGTATTTGTCAAATACTGTGATAAAAGGTCTATATTACCTTATTGTTGGCATTTGAAGATACTTGTGCTTTTCCTCTTAATGATAAGTTAATAGTGTAGTGTGTTACTCCTTGTTAGTAATTGATATAACTCGTCAAATGAGAATGTAATCATGCAACCATCACCGGATATGCTATAAACGTAGATGAATGGCGAGAGAAGTCAAGAATTATTGAGTTTATTCAGAAAATACTGCTTTTTAATATGTATGGTATTACTGTGTGGTTAAGGTGCCTTTCAGTTTTATTCAATGTGTGTGAATATCTTCAAGATTTACATAATATAACCATTGTCATTTATTGTGCTTCCATAGAAAATATGCATACGATATTTACAAAGGATACAGGGAAGTAGAGAGCAATGCAACATCTAAAGATAAACTGAATCCTATATTACATCTTACGTAAACATTTTTGTACAAGACTATTGTTGTTGAGCGAGTTTATGCATTCCTTTGTACTTATCATTCTGCATGGAGTATCATGCTTTTGCATTATATTAAAGTGTGCTGAGAATATGTAAATGTTATGCTTAGCCATGATACAGTACAAGTGAGAGAAAGAAATCTTGGCTCGTATGTGCAGCAAAAGTTGTAACTTATAGCCTGTAGTTGAGATAATGTTATTGTAAAGTGACTCGTATCTGTATGTACTCTTCAAATGCTCAAACAAGAGTTGCAATTATTACAGTGATTAGTGGTTGTGTGTTACTAATGTCGCCCATTAATATGTATGGGACTGTATACATCCTAGTTTTGCAGAGAGTACAAAGCTTGGTTTCAGGATAGAAAATTCTTTTTCAACAGAATGTTCATGGCTTGTAGGGAGAAAGCAATTTTAGGCAGATTTTTTAAATTTATTATATGGCTGAACTTTTACGCACTGCAGTATCCTACTGGAAAGGAGGAAAGATCTTAAAATGAGTTCTTCATGAACTGACAGTATCCTTGTTGGCTCTGTAAGCTTTGTTTAACGGGCTTTTCTTCGGAATGCTGTTTTCTCTTTTCCTTTTGGGAATAACACTTACAAGGTGAATCGTAGCTACGAATTGCAATTAAAAAATATTTACCAAGTCTTCCACTACAAGTTGCACACATTCCTGAAGAAGGAAGGGAAATAAATGTATTTTATAAGGTACTTAATTCTGAATACAACTTTTATTTGTACGTCTAAGTTGCTCTGTCTGCAAGTAGTGCTCAATAAAGTACATATTTCAGTGGTGTACATTGTTGAAATGTGATATAGTAATAGTAATCAGAAGGATATTTTTTAAAGAAGTAAAATCCAAAGAGAGTGTCATTCTTATCTCTGAAAAAACTATTGTTCAATACCTATTTGTGTAATAATTTTTATCTCTACTTTGGATATTTGAAGTTTTGCTAAAGATTTTTATTTTAAAGTTTGGAGAATGCCAGTGATCGTAATCCACTGGATGAAATTTATGAATGAATAAAGCTTCTTACGTAAATCTCATACACTCTAGGACTGGATATTAATTAACTTCTACATTTAAACCACTATTCCTTAAAAGATTTAAGGGCTACCTTATGAATAGAAGCAATTATTCAATAAGATAATTTTTTATTTTTGGATATACAGTCGCATTATATACATATCAATGGTTTCCATTTTATATATTATATATACTGTGTGTATATATATATATTATATATATATATATATATATATATATATATATATATATATATATATATATATATATATATATATATATATATATATATATGTATATGTATATGTATATGTATATGTATATGTATATGTATATGTATATGTATATGTATATGTATATGTATATGTATATGTATATGTATATGTATATGTATATGTATATGTATATGTATATGTATATGTATATGTATATATATATATATATATATATATATATATATATATATATATATATATATATATATATATATATATATATATATATATATATATATATATATATATATATATATATATATATATATATATATATATATATATATATATATATATATATATATATATATATATATATATATATATATATATATATATATATATATATATATATATATATATATATATATATATATATATATATATATATATATATATATATATATATATATATATATATATATATATATATATATATATATATATATATATATATATATATATATATATATATATATATATATATATATATATATATATATATATATATATATATATATATATATATATATATATATATATATATATATATATATATATATATATATATATATATATATATATATATATATATATATAGTGATCCCCTCTTATTGCGGTAGTTTGGTTCTGGGACCCGGCGCAAGACAGAAAACCGCGAAGTAGGATCAGCCTATATGTACATAGATATTTTAATTTATTTTTACGTTTACACTGTATAAACCCTCCCTGTACTGTTAACAAACCACCCTTTACTACTTCATAAATAACAGCATGCAACGTAAATTTATATGAAAGTGATAGATAAAATTACGGTGAATGAAGTGGTAATTACATGACATACTCATGTACATAGGTTTTTACAATTATTTTTGCCAAAAAAAAAAAAAAAAAACACGATACAGTGAAAACGCGAACCAAGAAACGCGATCCAGAGGGGGATCACTGTATATATATATATATATATATATATATATATATATATATATATATATATATATATATATATATATATATATATATATATATATATATATATATATATATATATATATATATATATATATATATATATATATATATCAGTTAAGTTTTTTAGATTAAAATCATTAATGAAGTAGTTTGCCCCAAAATACTACACAGGAAATTATGTGAATTTGAATATTAATCTCATACTGTTTGTGTATTTTCCTGAATGCTTTTTGTCATAATGGCTTTTTCTGTTGTACTTCCTCATTAATTTGCCATACGTGTACAATACTAATTTATTGTAGTGTGTTATTGTTTTGGTGGTGAGCGTTCCAAATAGAATTTTACCATTAACGGTGTCAGATTTTTGGATATGAATTATTACAGCGTCTCTACTATGGGTTATATGGTATGGTCTATGCTTGATAATGTTTATATTTTTCTAGCTTAGTATTCTGCCAAGATTAATTATTATTGTTTATGAAGAAGTGTTGTTGGAGCTCGTTACACTTCAAAGCTAATGAGCCTCATGTCTTTTCCCAGATCAAAGATGGGGACCCTCTGATATCAGGGGTCGAGCTGTTTGGAGCCGAAGAACAACAAGCAATTAGTTCCCCAACAGTAATATTAACCCCTCCAGAGCTCTCCCCTCCAGTCCCTTCAGAAGTAGAAATTGGAACTTCAAAGAGTAGCACTAAGCCATTGTTTGTATTTCATCTAAGAGGTAAGATAATCCCTGATATTTACCCATTAATAATCCTGTTGCTAAATTTTTCCTCTTGCCTTCCCATCTCTTATCTCTTGAATGGCAAAGGCTTTCTTTTTCTATCTTTCTTTTCATGATTTATTTTCCATGGCAAAGAATAACACATAACCAAATAGCTGGACACATTTTAGATGTACTCATAAGTGGCTTTACGTTCATAAGTAAGTAGGTAACTGGGTAAGTTTTTTTTTTTTTTTTTTTTTTTTTTTGAGAATATATTTGTGGATGTGGGAAGTGGAGTAAAAGATTAATTATATGTTGTACCTAGTTTATGAAGTTGAGCCATTTTGATGTTAGGTAGCATTTACTTCACACCCATGTTGAAATGATTCTGGAAGTAATGATATATATATATATATATATATATATATATATATATATATATATATATATATATATATATATATATATATATATATATATATATATATATATATATATATATATATATATATATATATATATATATATATATATATATATATATATATATATATATATATATATATATATATATATATATATATATATATATATATATATATATATATATATATATATATATATATATATATATATATATATATATATATATATATATATATATATATATATATATATATATATATATATATATATATATATATACAGAGGGTCCTCACTTTATGCAGGGCTCCGTACCTGACAGCTGACTTAAGCTTGATTTCGACTTGGTCCCCCCCAATGCAATAATAAATACTCTAAAGCATAGAAAAATAATGTAAGCTCTCAATATATATATATATATATATATATATATATATATATATATATATATATATATATATATATATATATATATATATATATATATATATATATATATATATATATATATATATATATATATATATATATATATATATACACACACAGTTGAACCTCCACATACGTACACATCTCATCATGAACAGACCAACCTACGATCACAATTTCCGAACAAAGTTTGAATAAACCACGTGAACAATTCTCGAGGTACGAACGCACATACACATGGGCGATCACGTGTTTGCTCTCAGTTTTACAGTGGTGCCTGCACTGTTAAGATTGCTTGTTCTTTTGCTGTAGATTTCCAGATTTATATGCTCTTTTATATTAGCCCTCATTATGGCTCCCAAGAAAGTAAAAAGTGTATGTGAAAGTGATGTTAAAAAGCCTAAAAATATTACTGTGGAAATGACGAAATAAATATTATCCAAACATTAGAGCTGTGTTTGTGTTTATGATCTCGTCAAGCAGTAGGGCATGGCAAAATCGACCATCTGTACTATTTTAAAGAATTAAGAGGCCTTAAAGCCAGCTAACTTCGCTAGAAGAGTGACTATTTTAACGAAGCATAGGTCTAAATTAATGGAAGAGATTGAAAAATTATTGTTTGTTTGAATAAATGAAAAAGAGCATGCTGGCGATAGTGTTTGCGAGGCTAAAATATGTGCGAAGGCTCCACAGTTACAACATGATTTAGTAGCAAAGACTGCGAGTGCTAGTGGCGCTAAAATTGATGAATTTAAAACAATTAGAGGCTGGTTTGAAAATTTTTGTTGACGAATTGGAATTCATAGTGTTGTTAGACATGGAGAGGCAGCTAATTTATACCAAAAGGCATGGGATCCCTATATGGTAGAATTCGCTTAAATTATCGAAAATGAAGGTTATGTCTTACAGCAAGTTTTTATGATGAAACAAGACTGTTTTGGAAAAAATATAACCTAAGAGGAGAAGTCACTGTCTGGCCACACACCAATTAAGGACAGGCTTACACTTATTGTGCACTATGGCAAGTGGGGATTGCAAGATTAAGTATCGTTAAGAGTACCATTGTAAATCCGGCATTTTTAGGCGCAATAATGTATTGAAGGCTAGACTTCCGGTAATGTGGAGATCAAATAGCAAGGCTTGGCTAACATGTATCCTTTTTATAGAATGGTTGACTGAGGTTTTGTACCAGCTGTTAAGAAATATCTTGAGGAAAAAGGTTTGCCCCTTATATATCTTTTTGTAATGGGCAATGCTCCTGGCCATCCTCCAGGTTTGGCAGAAGACCTTGATATTGAATATTAAATTATCAAAATGAAGGTTATGTCTTACAGCAAGTTCTTATCTATGATGAAATAAGACTGTTTTGGAAAAAATGCGTAGAATACTACATAACCTAAGAGGAGAAGTCACTGTGTCCACACCAATTAAGGACAGGCTTACACTTATTGTGCACTAATGCAAGTGGGGATTGCAAGATTAAGTATCGCTTAGAGTACCACTGTAAATCCGGCATTTTTAGGCGCAATAATGTATTGAAGCTTAGACTTCCGGTAATGTGGAGATCAAATAGCAAGGCTTGGCTACCATGTATCCTTTTTATAGAATGGTTGACTAAAGTTTTGTGCCAGCTGTTAAGGAATATCTTGAGGAAAAAGATTTGCCCCTTAAGTGTATTTTGTAATGGGCAATGCTCCTGGCCATCCTCCAGGTTTGGAAGAAAACCTTGATATTGAATACGGCTTTATAAAAGTCAAATTTTTGCCTTCAAACACCTTTCCTCTCCTTCAGCCCAAGGACCAGCAAGTCATTTCTAATAAGAAACTGTATATGAAGGGTAATTTTTCTTGGTGTTTCCAGGTCACCAACAACTTCAATATCCTCCACTGCATAGGCCTCATCGGCAAAGTGTGACAAGAGGTCTCTTACCGCACGTTGCAGTCTGCCTGGAGGAAACTTTGACCAGGTTGTGTGGCTGTTAGACTTCAAGGGCAGCTATCAATATAGTGAATGAGATTGAGGTCATTGGCAAGAGATTGGGCTTGGAGGTCAACGAGGAGGATGTGGAGTAGCTGGTGGAGGTCCACAAGCAAGAACTCACCACAAAGATAAAGTTGCGACGTAAACAGATGAAGACTATCTAAGAGGAGCAATCAGTGGAGGAGGAGGAGGAGAGGGTAGAAGTTGTAAGTGATAAGTTAAAAGAAAATTTTAGTAAGTGGAGTGATGTGCAGGCTTTTATTGAGTGTCATCACCCTGACAAAACTATGAGCAACAGACCAGTGAACGTTTTAGATGACAATGTGATGTCCCATTTCAGAAAAATTTATCAACAAAGAAAAACACAAATTTCTCTGGATCGTTTTCTTGTGCCAATACCAGCCAGAGAACCTCCTTGCAAGAGAGAACATATATGTAGAGAGAGAACTTCAGAAATACCTGTACAGTTGCCTGACGTATTTATGTATTTATTTTTTTTTCCTTAATGTTCTCCCTTGAGGGTGAGCGGACCTTCCCTTTTGGCCTGCAGGTGGGGGACGTATTTATGGAAGGGGACTCTCCTAAGAGGTAGTCCTCCTCCTCCTAAGCTACCACCATCCACGTGTGCCAGCAATTATCAACCACATAGGTTAATACCATGTGTTATTTAAGTAAAGTATTGAAATACTGTACAGTATTTTTATTTATTTAAGGTTATTTTTAATTCCATTCTATATTTTTGCCTCATATAAACCCATAAAAATAAAAGGTATATTTCTGGGGCTGGGGAATGGATTAATTTGTTTTACAAGCATTTCAGTTGGAAAAATTTTTTCCAGTTGCGAAAATTTTGACTTGTGTGGGGGTTGCTTGTATGTTCCATGGGCATTTATTGCACTGAGTATTAACCTACAGTGCTTTATAAACATTTTTTTTATTACCTGTTGCATGGTTTCTTGCTTGCCTGTTTAAGCTTCCTTTATCCTAATGTCTTAATGATCTTTACAACACCCTTGTTTTTCTTTAATTCCTTAATATTTATCATGGCTTGGTTGCTCTATCTCTCTTGCCTTCACATATGGGGTAAGTTTTTCCTTTTTCTTGAAAAAAGTGCTTCCTATTAATAGCTAGTGCATTAGTGTACTTGAACTAACTTTTTGATAATGAATGTCTTTCCTATAGATGTACTCTTGAATATGTTTAAGCGAACCTAAGCAGATTGTGATAAACATATGTATTCATGTAATAGTTGAAAAAATCAATGCTGAATTTAATGCTTTTTAAAAGTTTGTCTTGCTACATTAGTGAGAGTTTCAGGATGATTGGTTTTTCAGACTCGAAAGGTAGCGTTGAAGAACCAGAGAAATCAAATGGAAGTGGAGTATCTTCTTCGATGTATGATCTCTCAAATACTCTGGCCTCTGCACTGAAGCAGATTTCTGGGGAAAAATCAGGTTCTGGTGAATTATCTGCCACTGATGTTGAGAAAACAAAGGAGCTGACCACAGAAAAAGTTAACAGGGAAAGAGGAGAGACAACCTCTGAAAATCAACTCATAAGGGAATCTGTACGTCGAGAACAGGGACCTTCAACTAATATCGGTATCCTAGAGAAATTTCAGTCGGTACCTGTTACGCCTCTTGAAGTGACACCTTACACAACACCTCTAACCTCTCCGCGCTCTTCACCTCCTGTCAGGCGTAAGATATCTGGCGTAGTTATGGAGCAAAGTGCTGCTCATAGTTATTTTTGCACTAAATCATATTTAGGCTCCCAACAAACCTCAGAATCATCGCAGGCTTTTGCATCAGCTAGCAGCGGTAGTGGGACAGCACTCTCTGAGACATCTGTGCAAATGACCCAACAGCTTGAAAGTGTTTCAAGAACTGCCATGGCTTTGGAAACAGGTCAAAAACTGGCCAAGAAACGACGGCCAAAACCTTCCACTCTTAGGGAAATGAATTTTTGGGCTCCAACTTCAATGTAGATATAATTAGGTGAATAATGAAAGATGTATGTACATTTGGCTTCAAAATTGTTTGGGTTTCATAATATAACTTATATTTTTCTACTTAACTCATGGTTGTATTAATGATCTGTGATGCGTTGATTGCATGTGTATGTACATCTGTTTCACTTTCAAGTAACTAGGATTGTTGTAAAGAATCTTTCTGAAATATTTAAAGCAAAACCTTGGTACTGTGTAATTTGTTCAGTTGCATATGTGAGCTTGTTTATTCATATATATGGCTCAAGAGTTCTTAAGAAGGCTCCTCTGCATTGAATCTTGTAGATCTATAAAAAAGGAAATTTAGTTGTTTCTTCTGTAAAATTTACAAGAACTGTGTAATCTGTTATTTTTTGTTTATCTCCAAAATGATAATTTTATTAGTGTCAAAAATTTGTGTCTTAAGTATCATGCCTTATAGTAATTATGGATTTACCTATATTAAGTAGTATTTGCACACTAATTCATACTGTTAAATACTTTCTAAAGCTGCATATATTTTTGTTGTTTAATTTTCGTATGTTTCATATAAATAAACTTTGAAAGTAAACCTTTCCTTATGATAATATATAATTTTAATGGAGTACTGATATCCCATTTTTATCAAATTGTAATACAATATTTGATTTATCATCGGTGACAGATGCTATTCATGGGAATTTTCCCATCTTATGTTTAAACATGGATTTAAGATTTGTCAGGACAGTCAATTAGTTGTATGTGTATGATAATGTTGGCAGGGGACTTTTTAAATATGTGTTATACAAGGACCGGAAATGTTAAAGACTTGTATCTGGAATTTTCATGCATCATGTAATTGTTGCATAAGTAGACGATATGTTAGAAGGGAAATTCATATACTTCACAGCTTTTCAAAGCAAAATTTTTGGCTTCTAAGATTTCGATGCAGAATTACCAGTTTTTAAGACGTATTTATGATGATCGCAATATTTAGACAAAGTAACACTAATATTGAACAGTAGTATTAAACTGTGTTATCGATTTTAAGGACTATATTCTATATCAAGGTTGTTATAGTACATTTATCTGTTAAATTTTGATCATATAATGTCTTATAATATGGTCGTTGCTAATAATATTAACCTTTGTCAGATCTGTATGTTATAATGAAAATAAATATTAAACTGCCTAACCACACCACTATTAAGAAAATTATATGTAGAACTATCAATTCTGACGATCATTGTGTATTGTTATAGCTTACAAAATCTTAACTGAAATAAAAATAATAAGGTAACTGTGGAGAAAGTATCAATTAAGGCAGTTGTATTGAACATCCATGATAGTAATAGCAAGTCATACATTTATTTACATGTAGTGTGATGGAACCCAACTTTTTTTTTCCCTTAACCAGTTGCTTGGTCCAATGGGATATGGCAATAAGTTAAAAAATGGTTACAATTTTGCTGAAAATGCATTTACAACTTTATGTATAATACATATTAAACATAGTTTACTGTTCTCATATATTATTAGATGAAAATATAGGAAATACAATTTTACACATTGTTTTTGCTAGAGATCATTGCTCTTTTATTGTGACTTCCATTAAATTTTCCATTTTCCTTTTATGTTGATTTACTTATATTTATTTAGCAGTTTGCATGAATGTGAGTTTATTGTGTATTTGTGAGAGGGATATACCAAATTTTTTTTTTTTTTTTTTTTTTTATATATATATATAAGATTAGGCTGCCATTTGATGATTTTCATACTATAGTGATATATCTAACCGATTCAGTGGTATAGATGATTTAATACTGCCTTATGAAATATAATATTATGCTTATAATGTCATAGATTTTAAATTCCATCACTAAAGGTTGTTTTCATTTGCGTGTTGTATACTTCTTGATACTTATCGAAGATTACTTTCATAAATTTTTAAGATTATTGGTAACAGATATATATTTTTGTTTGCATTATATATAATTATGAGGATAGGTATTTCATTTCAATATTTTGCAGCCTATGTGGTCTCTTCATGTACGTTAAAGTAGGTTTTTGAATGTTTGGACGTGATTCCGGATATTGCTTGGCATTGCATTACTTATTCCTCTCCTCTGAATTTCTCTGAAATATACATTAAATTTTATGGATCTGTAATAAATCTATTTATATAAATATATTTTTTTTCCTCTTTCTATGTTTTTTTTTTTATTGTGACACCAAGACGGGCCAAAAAAATAAAATAAAATAAAACAGCCCCCACCGAGCCTGGGCACGAAGAATACATTAAGTAAAAAGTAACAGAGATGATGAGTGTAATGACTTGTCAGAAGTGAAGGGATAATAAGAGGTGTGTAATGAATATCCAAGAATATTAGTGTAACAAGTGTTTTCTCTTACTCTGTTGTGTAAAAAATTTCTTTACTTCCGAATCATTGTGATAATAGTAACTTATATTAAATGTCTCTAATGCAAATAATTTTCATATATTGTTTTTGAAGGAAAAAGTTGGAGACTGAAGTAATGTTTTTATCTTTTGCTTGTGATTGTAAACCTCCTAAAAAGAAAAAATGGAATAAAAAACTTCTATATATATATTGTAGAAAATCATCGTACTGCAGCCTTTTAAAGACAAGGTTTTGTAAGTTGTATAAATGTTCAAAAGTTTTCATATTAATATGGGTTGTTAGACCCTTCATAAATGCATATATGATCATCATTGTTTCCAAACTTTATTTCCAGAGTTTCAGTATGTTGTGTGATAAGGTCGTAGGAGTTCAAGCTAGATGCATTATAAACTAGCTTCCTTTTTGTGACTGTTGTCATAACTTTAGGGTCTTTTGTAAACAAAATCCGAAAATTAGAGGGATCTACAAATGCTTCGGTGCTACATTAGCATGCGGTCAGCCTCACTGTCTGTAGTCTGTTGTAGCCTAACCTGACAACCAAATTAATCTAAGCCAGCCTGGTTAAGTTAGGTTAGGTAAAGGCACAGTACAAGTATAGATAGTTATGTAGACCGCATGCTACAGTAGCACCGATGCTTTGATAAATAAGCCAATAAGGTGCACTACTATTAATCGTCGTAGTGTTTGTGAATTTTATCCAAGTAGCTTTAAAAACCCTGAGGTATTGAGTAATAATGGCTCTTATTTGCTAAGACTCCTCATTCATATGTTTAAGTCATAGGTCAGTATGTTAGTATTTTTCCAAGGCTTACTTGTCCAAATAGAAATGCTTACCAAATTTCGGTGTTAGCTACATATTTAGTATCAGTGCTAGATTTTCAATAACGTCATTTCCGTATAGGCTTCTACCATACAATTGAGACAAAGTATGAAGCTGTCATACTGTCTTTGTATATAATGTTATCAATTTTTGTATTACAAAGTATTTTACTACCCGGTTAGCAGTATTCTCTAATGCAATCATCTCCCCTAAAAGTACTCAGAAAAGTTTCTGCTAAGAAATTATTTTTTCTTTTTCCCGAAAATATTCTTCTCTTCCTTTTTTCACGAGTGTTTAGTCTTGGATTTTGCATCCTAGATACTCACATAATGACTTCGCGATTCATAATTAATTAAAAATATTTTTTTTTAGTCTGAAGTATTCCTGGGACAATATGAGTTAGAAAGTTGGTACAGTTTAAGTTGGGGATTTCTTGTAAGAATTAAAAGGAATGTAAATTAAAAGTTTGTACTGTATACTGTATTAACAAACTGTAACTGACCATGCATTACTTAACACACGATATTCATTAATTTCGTTTGAATTAACATTGTTAAATTGCCTCTAAACAGCTTATTTATTACTAACTTTATTTCATTAAAGAAAACGTATGTAAATTACATTATACATAATACCATTTTGATAAAACATAAAGTTTGTTTTCATTTTAGTAATTTCAACACTATACCAACAATTATGGCGATTGCAGACTCCGCATAGCCAAGTTTGCGCCCAATTTTGGTGGTGGTATGGCATACTTTGTGCTACCATACGATTTTAACTCTGTTTGCATGTTAGTCACAAGGCATTTACTGGTAGGCTCTTCCTTTCCAGCAGCTCTACACCTGTGCTCTGGCATATTCAAATACTGGAAGGTACTGGAGACACAAAACACAGTCAATCAGGCAGTAGGCAAGAAATTATACATTTTTGAAAAGCTAAGTTAAAACTTGTGAAACTGAGGAAATGAGTATACCACATGTGAGATTTGACTGTTAAGGGCTAAAAAAACAGATTTTCAAAAAAAAGTCCACAATATAACAGTGCAGTGCAAATCGATGCCTTCTGTATAATGTAAAGAGTCTATTTAAAGTCTGTAAGTACCTATTTAAATATGTTTACAAATGATTCAAAGATTTGAAGAAAGTAAAAAACTAGAGCAATGGTAGAGAACTTTAGGAAGACCTCAGTAGTCTACATGAACGACCAGGAAAATGGCTAATGAGCTTCAGTACTTCAAAATGTAAAGATATTGAGAATGGGCAAAAGTACAAGAAGGCTAAAGATTGGGTACCTGATAGCAGGTGTGGAACTTCAGAAGACAGAATGGGAGAGCTTTAGGGGTAAATGAGTCTGCAGATTTATTCTGAACTGAATATGACTGCATAATAAGGCAGCATATCCTTTCTAGTCGAACATATGGGTGGGCTGTGGGCACATTGATAAAAAAGTGTACTGAAATATTTCTCGTGAGGTCAAAGCTTGAATATGCAACACCCTTTTGGAATCCGCACATAAAAAGAGCATATATAAAATGGAGAAAAAGGCATTCAGATGGAATGCTTTCATTCCTAGTATAGCAATTAAGCTGTAAGGTTTGTTTCTCCTTTAGATAGTGCCTTGGCATAGAAAATATGTCTTAAGTTCGATTCCCAGTCAGGGTAAAATGTTTCATGTTTTCACATTAATGTGTTTATTTGATTATTATTGATGCATATATAGCTGAGATTCGAATTAAATGCGAAAAACTAAGCCAAGAGTTAGGTTAAAACTGTAATGTGAACAAAAAGGCATTCAGATAATGTGTTCATCCCTAGTATAGCAGTTAAGCTGTTAGGTTTACTTCTCCTTTAGACCTTCAGTGGTGTAGTTGATAGCGCCTTAGCATAGTAATTATGTGTAAGGTTTGAGTCCTGGTCAGGGGTAAACTATGATTCATGTTTTCAGATATGTTCATGTGTTTATTTGATTATTAGTAATGCCTATATAGCTGAGATTTGAATTAAATGCGAAAAATGAAGCCACGAGTGAGGTTAGGAGAAGCTATAATATGGAAAAAAGGTATTCAGATAGAATGCGTTCATTCCAAGTATAGCATTTAAGCTGTGAGGCTGGTTTATCTTTTAGACCTTCAGTGGTGTTGATGATAACACCTTGGCATAGTAATTATATGTCTTAGATTTAAGTCCCTGTCATGGGTAATACAGGGGGTCCCCATTTTAAGTCGTTCCGAGTTAGGTCTCTTTGAGGTTACATCAGAGACCAATAAATGATAAATCAATTTTTCAACATAACAGTCTTCCAGATGCAAACCAGTCACAGTAGTTAAGGTAAGCAATACTGTAAATAGTGTAATCTTATGTATTAGATTAAGAACTTCTATTATTTTTCTGTTTCAGAGTATTTATTTTTAGTATTGGGGGGACCTAGGTTCGAATTATAGGTGTGTTCCGACTTAAGTAGAAATTCGAATTAAGTCAACTGTCAGGAACGGAACCCTGACGTAAAGTGGGGACCCTCTGTATATGACATATATATATATATATATATATATATATATATATATATATATATATATATATATATATATATATATATATATATATATATATATATATATATATATATATATATATATATATATATATTTATTGTGCCACAATTAGTTCCCACTTGGGGATGGACACAAAGATTGAGACTGGGAGTTTAGGCTTGATACCCTCCCTAAGGCCTGCTGCTTGCTTCAGTGTGGGGTCTGTTGCATACCGAATTGAGCACTCTACCACTGCGTTGGTCAACTTATATGTAAACAGCATCTGCCGTTCCCCGGTGAACACCCATTCAAGTACTGACCAGACCCTAAGGGGCATAACAATACTGATTGAATGAGAAGCAGCACATCCACCATGATATGGCTGTTGATATATGTACATGTGTGTGTGTGTGGGTGTAATTACCTAATCGTAATTGCCAATGTGTGTGTGTAATTACCTAATGTGCTTTCGGGAATGAGCCCCATGCTCGTATCTTCCTGTCTTCTGGTTGGTTCCAGGTTTATTCTTGGTGATCCATCCATCTATATAC
>JAXCGZ010000153.1:27500-40000 GCA_037179515.1 Halocaridina rubra
CAGAGGTATGCAAAGCGCTGATGGATTTAGATGTTCATAAAGCTACAGGTCGTGATGATATATCCCCTCATGTGCTTAAAAAATGCGCAAACACAATATCAGTGGCACTAAGTATCATATTTAAGGAGTCACTGGAGTCGGGGGAGATTCCAAGATGCTGGAAACAAGCAAATGTGATACCTATCTTCAAAAAGGGAAGGAGGGATACGGCTCTGAACTATAGACCAGTTTCCTTGACCAGCATAGTTTGCAAACTTATGGAGAAACTACTAAGGAAACATATCTCTCTTCACTTGGAATCCTTCAACTTTTTGTCAGTGAGGCAACATGGCTTCAGAGAAGGAAGATCAACAGTAACAAACTTATTAGAATTTTATGATGAGGTAAGCCAAATCTTACAGGAAAGAGAGGGCTGGGCAGATTGCATATTCCTAGACTTCCAGAAAGCGTTTGACACTGTTCCACATGGGAGACTTATTAGGAAGCTGCAATCAATGGCTAGAATAGGTGGAAATGTCTTGGAATGGATAAAAACTTACTTAGAAGGAAGGGAACAGAGGGTTAGAGTAAGACACTCAGTGTCTGAATGGAGAAGAGTTAGTAGTGGAGTTCCACAGGGTTCAGTTTTAGGGCCACTTTTGTTCCTTGTATATGTAAATGACCTACCAGAGTCTGTAAATTCATTCATGAATATGTTTGCAGATGATGCAAAGATTGTGAAGAAAGTAAAAAACGAGAACAATGGTAGAGAACTTCAGGAGGATCTAAATAATCTGCATGAGTGGTCAGAAAAGTGGCTAATGAAATTCAATACCTCAAAATGTAAGGTAATGAGAATGGGTACAAGTGCAAGAAGGCCCAAGCTTGACTACTCGGTGGCTGGAGTGCAACTTCAGGAGACAGAAAATGAGAGAGATCTAGGAGTAAACATACTGGCAGATTTGTCTCCAGAAATACATATAAATGGCGTAGTAAGGGCAGCATATGCATTCTTATCAAATGTAAGGGTAGCCTTCAGGCACATGGACAAGGAAATGTTCAGAAATATTTATGTAACCTATGTGAGGCCAAAACTCGAATATGCAGCCCCCTTTTGGAATCCGCACTTGAAAAAGCACATAGCTAAGCTTGAAAAAGTTCAAAGACATGCCACGAAACTGGTGCCAGAAATACGCAATCTCGGTTATGATGAGAGGCTGAGGGAATTAGACTTGCCATCACTCGAAGCTAGAAGAGTAAGGGGGGATATGGTGACAGTCTTTAAATTCCTTCATGGTTATGATAGAGTGGATAGGGATCGATATTTCGATATGGCTGGCTCTAGAACTAGAGGTCATAGTTTGAAGCTTGGTAAGAAAACTTGTTTGCAGGATGTAAGGAAATACTTTTTCAGTGTAAGAGTAGTTGATAATTGGAATTCGCTAAGCGAGGAGGTAGTTAATGCTATCTCAATCCATAGTTTTAAGGACAGGTATGATAAGTATCACTAAGTCTAAAAATGGAACCGATCAGGAGACGGGAAGATACGAGCTTTGGGCTCTTTCCCGTAAACACAATTAGGTAATCACAATTAGGTAATCACACACACACACACACACATATATATATATATATATATATATATATATATATATATATATATATATATAAATATATATATATATATATATATATATATATATATATATATATATATATATATATATATATATATATATATATATATATATATATATATATATACATACATACATACATATATCTTGGCTGTTTCCCCCTTTTATTGGGGGGTAGCCGACATCAAGAAAGGAAAACAAATAGGGGGATTACTTTGCTTATATATATATATATATATATATATATATATATATATATATATATATATATATATATATATATATATATATATATATATATATATATTTATATATATATATATATATATATATATATATATATATATATATATATATATATATATATATATATATATATATATATATATATATATATATATATATATATATATATATATATATATATATATATATACTGTATATATATATATATATATATATATATATATATATATATATATATATATATATATATATATATATATATATGAATAATTTTTACCCCGACTGGAACTTGAACCTAGGACACACAATTACCATGCCAAGGCACTACCTGACTACCAACTATACCACAGAAGGTCTAAAAGGGAAACAAACCTTACAGCTATATCTGCTACACTAGGAATGAATGCATTCTATCTGGATGCCACTCTGTTCATATTACAGTTTTCCCAACCTCACTCGTGGCTTCAGTTTTGCATATAATTCAAATCTCAATCTCAATTAGGACCAACAAAAATCAAATAAGCACATTTTCTTATGTGAAAACATGATTAATTTTTACTCCGACTGGGACTTGAACCTAGAACATAATTACTGTGCCAAGGCGCTATCAACTACACCACAGAAGGTCTAAAAGGGAAACAAAACTTACAGCTATATTAGTTATACTGGTAATGAACGCATTCTATCTGCATGCTACTCTGTTCATATTACAGTTTCCCACAACTGACTCGTGGCTTCGTTTTCGCATTTAGTTCAAATCTCAATCTTATCTGAGACCAACAATAATCAAATAAGCACATTATCATATGTGAAAACATGAATAATGTTTACTCTGACCAGGACTTGAACCTCGGACACATAATTACTGTGGCAAGGCACTACCAACTATACCACAGAAGGTCTAAAAGGGAAACAAATCATTTTAGACCTTCTGTTGTGTAGTTGGTAGCACCTTGGCACAGTAATTAGGTGTCCTAGGTTCAAGTCCCTGTTGAGGAAAAAATTATTCTTGTTTTCACAAATGATAATGAGATGTTAATAAATGCGAAAACGAAGCCACGAGTGAGGTTGTGGGAAACTGTAATATGAACAGAGTGGCATTCAGTTAGAACGCGTTCATTTCTAGTATAGCAGATATAGCTATAGGGAAGAATATTGTTTTAGCAAGATATGGAACCACAAGATCAGATTAATAAAACTATAAAAGCTCCCATTGACTTACACAGTAATGTAGGTAATGTGATGGATATGATGCTGACAACTCTTCTATTCTTCCTTCAGGTTGTGTCTTCATTTCTCCTCTCCAAAATGTTCTCAAGAAATTTTCATTCAATATTTTAGGATTGTCCCTCATACAAAGAATTTTTTTTTTCTACTCACAGTAATCTGCAAACTCTCTTTTCTAGGCAAGTTTGGTTGAATTTTATTTATTTATCCTGGTTCCTAACAGTAGTCACCGTGGCTCAGGCGGTAGCGTCCGCAACTCTGAGGCGGCAGGTCGAGGGTTCGCGCCCCGTCACGGTATGAGGTTAGCAAGGGCATGCACTCAGGGTAAGATTACATCTGCCAAAATAAGTCCTTCGCAAGAAGGCAACCGTCCTAGCCCTTGGTTGAAAAGGGAGTCCGTGACGTAAAACATGCTTTTGCTTTTTATCCTGGTTCCTAATTGTGCCTATGGGATAAAGCCCTATGCTTGTAAGTTCCTATCATCTGGTCGGCTGTGTGTGTTTACGTGTCTCATTACTTAATTTACTTAATTGTGCCCTCGGGAAACAGTCCTGTGCTCGAAACTACGAGTCTACTGATTGGTTTAATTTTTTGTTTATTGACAGTATCATATCTGTCCTTAATACTATGAATACATGTGGCACTTTCTGCTTCCTTGCTTAGCCAGTTCCAATTAGCAACTATTCTTACACTACAATTACTTCCTTACATTCTCCAAATAAATTTTCTTGTGATCTTCAAAATATGATTTCTTGTTGTCATTCTTATCAAGATGTGGTTACCTTATTCATCTCTTTTCCTTTACCTTCTAGTGATGGTATGTATCTTTGTCAGCATCTTCGTAGCAAACCTCTGAAGTTTTCTAAGGTTATTATTACACTCTTTCCAGTGTAGACATTTGGTCTTACATAAGTTACAAATATTTCTGAACATGGCTATTCCCTTGTGCCTGAACACCACCATTATGTTCGATAAAGTAGCATATAGTGCCCTTGCTATATTATATATATATATATATATATATATATATATATATATATATATATATATATATATATATATATATATATATATATATATATAAATATATATATATATATATATATATATATATATATATATATATATATATATATATATATATATATATATATATATATATATATATATATATATATATATATATATATATATATATAAGCATCTCTACTGATATATATGCCAATTTTTTTTTTTACCCCTAGGTCCCTTGTTTTCTGTCTTTTGAAGTTCTGCTCCTGCTATTGAGTACCCAAACTTGGGCCTTCTTGCTATCTTGCCCATTCTCCTTATTATGCTTTTTGAAATATTGATTTCATTTGCCACGTCTCTGACCATGCATGCAAACTATTTAGGCCTTCCTGAATTTCTGTACACTATGTCTCTTATTTTACTGTATTTATATCTTTGCATCATCTGCAGACATTTAAAAATGTGTTTACGAGTACAGACTCTGGCAAATCGTTTACTTATGCAAGAAATAAATATGGTCCTCAAACTGATCCCTGTGGAACTCCACTGCTAACCTTTTTACCGTTCAGACTCTGCAAGTCTAAATCTGACCCTCTTTTCAGCTACCTTCTAAATAAGATTCAAACCACTCCAAGACTTCTTCATCCATGCTTGCCATTATTTGCAGCTTATAGGGAAGTCTCCCATGTTGGACTGTATCAAATGTCATCTTAAAACCAAAGAATATGGAATGTACTCAGCCCTCTCTGTCTTGAAAGATTTGGGTTACCTCATCTTTAAATTCTGATTAATTTGTTAGCATTGATTTGCCTTCTCTGAAGCCTAGTTGTCTCATTGACAAAAAGTTGAAAAGTCTCCAAGTGAAGAGAAAGTAGTTTTCTCAATAGTTTTCCCATAAGTTTGCAAACTATAATTGTTTACGAAACAAGCTTATTGTCTAAAGATGTGTCGTTTTTTTCCACTTCATGACTATAGGTTCCCATTCACTTATTTTCAGCATCTTGGCGTCTCCCCAGATTCCAGCAAATTTAGTAATATGATACATAGTTCTGTTGATAATGATTCGGCAAACTTTTTTAAGTACAAAAGGAAATACATCATCCAGCCCCATAGCTTTATAAGTACCTAATTTCATCAACATTTTGCATACCTCTGTACTTGAAAAGACGATGTTCTTTAAGACCAGTCCATGATCTCTCATCTCTACAATATGAGGAGTGGAGCATTTTCGACTGTAAATGCCCAATGAAACTCCTTGTTTAATTCTTCATAGATATCTTCATCTGTCTCTATAATTTTTCCATATGTTCTCCAACTTTATTGCTTTTAGTTTGACCTTTAATTTCCATCGAATATAGGTGTGGACAAGTTTGGGGTTTTCCTTAGCTTTTTCCTGGTAATATCTCTCTTATAGGTCCTGTCCGTCTCTCTCTCTCTCTCTCTCTCTCTCTCTCTCTCTCTCTCTCTCTCTCTCTCTCTCTCTCTCTCTCTCTCTCTCTCTCTCTCTCTCTCTCTCTCTCTCTCTCTCTCTCTCTCTCTCTCTCTCTCTCTCTTTTTTTTTTTTTACTTAGGTAAGCAGTACTCGCTCATTTGTAAGTTTGCCAGGTATGCTTTTTCTCCTATTATTTTTCCACAATATGTTTCTCCACTCCCTTGCCACCATATTCATTACTGAATTAATTATATTTGGTATTAAATATACCTATATTGATATATATTATGCACAGCTAACTGTTCTTTCATATTGCTCTCAAAAATGTTTGTACATCTCTTGTACAGATTTGCTGTTGCATGTGGTTCCCCAGTCAATACCTGCAAAATGAAAGATAATTTTCTTGTTATCTCATTTTGGATAATTCCTCCTTATTTCCGTGTTCTTTTCCTATTCTCAGACAGAACAGCCTCGATGGTGTACTATGTCAACGACACACAGGTAATTATTTTTTTCCATTTTTTGGCTCATACCCAATGTTGCCAATATCCAAAACATTATGCAGAATGTGAATACTAGATCGAGTAATTATATCTCTGCCTCTCCCTGACCCTTGTTGGTCCCAGTACATTTTGGTGCAAGAAATGTACTTGCATATAATCTAGAATAAAGACTATTCAAATCTATTTCTCTACCTTGCAATTTTCAAGCTTGAATTTATAATAAAGTGTACCCCTATTACCTTCCTTATATATATCTAGTCTTTCCTCAATTCTTGGTGTAATTACCAAATTATGCTCACGGGCAAGAGCCCTATCCTCGTAACTTCCTGTCTCCTGGTCGGTTCCAGTTTCATTCTCAATGATGCTTATCATATTTGTCCCTCATACTATAAATGCTGTGAGCATTAACTACTTCCCTGCATAGCAAATTTACATCCTGCAGAGAAGTTGTTTATGAAGCCTCAGACTGTGAACTCTACTTCTAGAGCTAGCCGTTTCAAAACATCGATCCCTATCCACTCTGTCAAAACCATGAAGGAATTTGAAAACCGTCTCCTTATCCCCCCGCAATCTTCTAGCTTTGAGTGATGGTTAGTTTTATGCCCTCAGCCTCTTCTCATAACTGAGATTGCGTTTCGTAGTGTGTGTGTATGTGATTACCTAATTGTGATTACCTAATTGTGTTTACGGGAAAGAGCCCAAAGCTCGTATCTTTCCGTCTCCTGGTCGGTTCCATTTTGTACTTAGTGATACTTATCATACCTGTCCTTTAAACTATGGATTGAGATAGCATTAACTACCTCCTCGCTTAGCCAATTCCAATTATCAACTACTCTTACACTGAAAAAATATTTCCTTACATCCTGCAAAAAAGTTTTCCTTGTGTGTGTGTGTGTGTGTGTGTGTGTGTGATTACCTAATTGTGATTACCTAATTGTGTTTACGGGAAAGAGCCCAAAGCTCGTATCTTCCCGTCTCCTGATCGGTTCCATTTTAGACTTAGTGATACTTATCATACCTGTCCTTAAAACTATGGATTGAGATAGCATTAACTACCTCCTCGCTGTGTGTGTGTGTGTGTGTGTGTGTGTGTGTGTGTGTGTGTGTGTGTGATTACCTAATTGTGCTTACGGGAAAGAGCCCCAAGCTCGTAACTTCCTGTCTCCTGGTCGAGTCCATTTTGTACTTAGTGATATTTATCATACCTGTCCTTAAAACTATGGATTGAGTTAGCATTAACTACTTCCTCGCTTAGCGAATTCCAATTATCAACTACTCTTACACTAAAAAGTACTACCTTACATCCTGCAAAGAAGTTTTATTACGGAGCTTTAAACTATGACCTCTAGTTCTAGTGCCAGCCATATCAATATATCGATATCTATTCACTCTGTCATAACCATAAAGGAATTTAAAAACCGTCACCATATCCCCCTTATTTTTCTATCTTCGATTGATGGTTAGTCTAATTCCTTCAGTCTCTCCTCATAACTAAGATTGTGTATTTCTGGCACCAGCTTCGTGGCATGTCTTTGAACTTTTTCCTGCTTAAGTACGTGCTTTTTCAAGTGCGGATTTCAAAAGGGGGCTGCATATTCAAGCTTTGGCCTCACATAGGTTACATACATATTTCGGAACATTCCCTTGTCCATGTGCCTGAAGGCTACCCTTACATTTGCTAAGAAAGCATATGCAGCTCCTACTATGCCATTTATATGCATTTCTGGAGACAAATCAGCCAGCATGTTTACTCCTAGATCTCTCTCATTCTCTGTCTCTCGAATTCCACTACTGCCATTGAGTAGTCAAGCTTGGGTCTTCTTGCACTTGTACCCATTCTCATTGCCTTACATTTTGAAGTGTTGAATTTCAATAGCCACTCTTCTGACCACTCATGCAGACTATTTAGATCTTCCTAAAGTTTTCTACCATTGTTCTCGTTTCTTACTTTTTTTGACAATCTTTGCATCATCTTTGTGTGTGCGTGTGTGCGTATGTGTGTGCTGTGCATGTTATGTGTATGAGCGCCAAAATATGACGTCACAACCCAACTGACGTATCGTAGTTGCCAAGATGATATTCTTCTTTATCTTCTTCTGAGAAAAGTGAAGGAGATGATAGTAGATGTTAAGATTAGCATCACCAACTCTAGCCTGTACGATTAATTTAGGGAGATAATAATTTAACTCATGAATATATTTCTTTATGTTTTTTTAAGTCGTAAATCAGAACATGTGTGGAAGTTTAGATTTCATGTGTAACGACCTTATACACAGTATATATCTCGTATTTTCATATATTCTTGTCGACGTCCCTACTACTACTACTACTACTACTACTACTACTACAGCCAATAGTAATACTGCCACTACCATTGCTAATGATAATTATAATTATTAGTTAGTCTCATCCAACACTTTACTTTCTTTTATTATTTATAATTTAATTTATTGTTTACCGATGACCTTTGGAGATTATCTTGTCACACCTCTCGGCAGAAAGTTCTTGCCATGTGGGTGACCCAACCATGGTAGGGGAGCTGAGAGGAGTGACTGGGGTGACTTGGCTTCTAATGATTAGTGTGTATTGACTCCAACTCCCTCCTTACTGGGGGATTGCGGCATATATATACATATATATATATATATATATATATATATATATATATATATATATATATATATATATATATATATATATATATATATATATATATATATATATATAATGAAACTATTATGATGATAATGCACTATTACTTAACAAAAGCATAAAGAACGTCATAGAAACCAAAATCGCGTCACAAGCCACATATGCTTAGTGCATTAACCGACAGGGCTACTACAGCAGATGAAAATCTGTATACCATAGCGCAACCAGAGCAAGTAAGCACTGTTCCCTTCGTTCTTATATCATCCTGTTACAGTTGTATGTGGTGTTTAAGTATATAAATATATTCACAATTAAACGGTAATATTAATACTACATTACACAGTATGAACATATGACATGTCGAGTTTGGTTCCCTAGAAGTTCATTCTGTTTTTCATGGTTAATAGTGTGTTTGTTTGTATGTGTGTGTGTATGTGTGTGTAATTAGCTTGTCTCATTGGTTTATTTGGCTTTTCATCCATTTTTCTTTAGTTAAAACCTAGTGTTCCACAGCAAAGGACCGAAGTTTAAATCCTAGCTCTCTCCTTGGAGATATATATACTTCTGCTTCTAACTATGTATGTACATATTTACAAAATGGGCAAAGTTCACTCTGTAAGGGGTGTCCGAGTCAAAGCACGACATTTACCTGGAGACAATTCATGCTGATCTTTCCTTATGGGCAAGGATCTTCTACCATGAGGCCCGATAGCCGTAGCTGGTTTACCAACCCCAATTACTTCACCAGGTTTGATTAATATAGCAGCTGATAGGTGGAAATAATGCACTAGGAACCCATACACGAGAACAAGCTTTCGTACAGTCCTTTATCTCTACTGATAAAATAAAGGAGCTATAACAAAGAGAATTTTATAAGGAGTTAGCTGTAACATATGAGTGAGAATAATGGATTTACGTATCATCTTCTTCTTCTTCTTCTTCTTCTTCTTCTTCTTCTTCTTCTTCTTCTTCTTCTTCTTCTTCTTCTTCTTCTTCTTCTTATTCTTCTTCTTCTTTTTCTTCTTCTTCTTCTTCTTCTTCTTCTTCGTCGTCGTCTTCGTCGTCTTCTTCTTCTTCTTCTTCTTCGTCTTCGTTCTTCTTCTTCTTCTTCTTCTTCTTCTTCTTCTTCTTCTTCTTCTTCTTCTTCTTCTTCTTCTTCTTCTTCTTCTTCTTCGTCGTCGTCTTCGTCGTCTTCGTCGTCTTCTTCTTCTTCTTCTTCTTCTTCTTCTTCTTCTTCTTCTTCTTCTTCTTCTTCTTCTGCTTCTTCTTCTTCTTCATCTTCTTCGTCTTCTTCTTTTGCTTTTGCGTTTGCTTTTTCTTTTTCTTTTTCTTCTTCGTCTTCTTCTAATATGATTATGTGGTATAGCACATACGTTACAATATTCAGTATTCGCATTAAATATGCATTTCATAATACACATATATGTAGCACGCAGATGTATTTCGAAGGAATGCACGTAACTATTAATTTTTATGCATTTGCATTTCTTTCATACCAGTTTGTTCATACATTTCTTCATATATATATATATATATATATATATATATATATATATATATATATATATATATATATATATATATATATATATATATATATATTTATTTATTTATTTATTTATTTATTTAATTTTTCTTTTCTTTAAATTGAAATACAGAATTATTATTTAATAGTTTACATATTCACGTATCAGTTTTAGTATTAATTGCAATTTAATTATATGGTTTCACAAGCCTTCTCCTGTTCAGTAACCCAACATGACTTGTTTGTCAATGGGTCTCACACCGTCCGTAAGTTACTTCTCATTTCAACCTTTAATTTAGTTCAGAGAACCCCATGAAAGGCTTCACTGCTCTCAAGTGTAAGCGCCGAGTCTGTGTATATAGAAAAATGAGTTGGTGTTTAACATATTAAGCCATAATTCAGCCAAAAGGAAAGGGTGTGTTTATAAACTGCACCCATGTGCCTATGATGAATGTTGTGGAGGGCATTTATGAGTTACTGGGACTCTGCTAAATGTTATTTTTACTCTTATTTCTTTATTTTTTTTAGTGAAGTGGGAGACGAGGGGAATGGTTCAGAGGGGAATTCTATTTTTCTTTTACTTGTTTTAACAGTATTTCTATTTTATTTAGTATCTATTTTGTGATTATTTATAATTTTTGCCTCATATAACTTATGCTCTACTGATGTATCTTATTAAACATGGTCGGAAATGATCACAAAACCACACCTTTAAATTTGAAATAAAATATTATATGGAATCCTTGAGACACATTTTTTTCCAAAGTTATGTTATGATGAAGATGTCATCCAGAGGCTCTACCCAATTTCATTATTAACACGACTCGCTTTTCTAATTTAAGCTTCGGCTGCTTTGCTTTGAGACCAACTGATTTGCTCTAAGTTTCTGGAATGGTTCTTAATGCATTTCTCTGCCAGAACGACTTTAGAATAATGATATGGTGTCATATAGTGTCGTATGGTCAAATAGTGTCATATAGTGTCATATTGTGTCATATGGTGTCATATAGTGTAGAATAGTGATATGGTGTCATATAGTGTAGTAAAGCATATGTAATATCCGTTTTCATGCTCTAATTTAAGATGAAAATGAAAAGGTATTATTTCTGCCTTATCCTTTAGCTGCTACTTTTTCTAATTTTTATTTATTCGATGCCCGGGCCCGATGAAGGCAACATTCTTAGTAAGTGTTACTTTATTTCCTTGTGGTTTTTACTTAATCTTAAATTTGTTATAAAAAGTTAGATTAGGTACGCTTGGTCTGTTAGCTAATGGAGTACAGTTATGCACAAAAGTTATATTAAACAAACATGGGTACCCCTTTTTTCTTCTCTCATTTGGAACTTTACTCTAAGAAGCGCGAAATGGAAGTGTTTAGGTCAGTGACGCCCAACCTTTACACCTTGGAGGAACCCATGTAATAATTTTTCATATTCCAAGGAACTCCAAAATATAGTATACTATTACACACACACACACACACACACACACACACACACACACACACACACACACACACACACACACACACACACACACACACACACACACACACACACACACACACACACACATATTATTTTTTTTAGAAAATTTCTTGAGCAATATAATTCATATGAAATCTACAATTACACCACATGAGAGTTCACACTAATAAGTCAATAATGTTATGACTTACTGTCATTTTGTAATAACATAATTATTTTACGGCTTCTCGAGGAACCCTTGGTGATGGTCGGCGGGACCCCGGTTGGGAACCACTGGTTTAGGGTAACAAACAGTTGTGATTATTATGACTTGTTTATTAATATGAACACGCTTCATCTATTCCATAAAGGTTGTATTACAGTACTTTTTATGCCCTTTACGCTCATAGATTCGAGCTTTTTCCAATAATATTTTATCTTCTTTTAGAATGAAAAAATAATTCGGTTCGGAATCACAGTCCACATAATAGTAACCAGAATTTTTCATATAATTCACGAATTCTGGATCCAAAATATTCATCTCACCAGTTGGGTAATGTTCCACTACTATTGCCCTAACTTTGATTTTTCCGGCATCAAAAACTGTTTTCAATATTCCCCACTCATTGCCTTGAGTGTCAAGGGATAGAAAATCCAAAGTCGTTACGTTAAGGGCCAATAAGTATGAGGTCAATGGGAAACACTGAATGCCGCTGTATGCAATACGTCTCGACCACGTGGAGAAGTCAAATCCCCTCGCCGTGTTGCTCGTGATTTCAAATGTATTTGCTCTGTACAACCATGGAAACGGTAACCCTTTAA
>JAXCGZ010000153.1:45000-75000 GCA_037179515.1 Halocaridina rubra
GGGCTCTTTCCCGTAAACACAAGTAGGTAATCACAATTAGGTAATCACACACACAGCGAATTGGAATTCGCTAAGCGAGGAGGTAGTTAATGCTATCTCAATCCATAGTTTTAAGGACAGGTATGATAAGTATCACCATGTACAAAATGGAACCGATCAGGAGACGGGAAGATACGAGCTTTGGGCTCTTTCCCGTAAACACAATTAGGTAATCACAATTAGGTAATCACACACACACACACACAATCCATAGTTTTAAGGACAGATATGATAAGTATCACCATGTACAAAATGGAACCGATCAGGAGACGGGAAGATACGAGCTTTGGGCTCTTTCCCGTAAACACAATTAGGTAATCACAATTAGGTAATCACACACACACACACACAATCCATAGTTTTAAGGACAGGTATGATAAGTATCACCAAGTACAAAATGGAACCGAGCAGGAGACGGGAAGATACGAGCTTTGGGCTCTTTTCCGTAAACACGATTAGATAATCACAATTAGGTAATCACACACACACACACACACACACACACACACACACACACACACCACACACACACACACACACACACACACACGCACAATTAGGTAATTACACATATAAATATATTTTTTTTTTGTAAGTGTATAATTCCAATAGTATTAGTAATTATATTTAGGCATTAATTTGCCTATTATGATATTCGCATTATAATATTAAGAGATATTAAGACCCAGGTATTTTAGTCACCGTGGCTCAAGCGGTAGCGTCCGCGACTCTGAGGCGTCAGGTCGAGGATTCGCGCCCCGTCACGGTCTGAGGTTAGCAAGGGCATGCACTCAGGATAACGATTACATTTGCCAAGCCAAGTCCTTCGCAAGAAGGCAATCGTCCTAGCCCTTGGTAGAAAAGGGAGTCCGTGACGTAAAATCGGAACATTAATACCCAGGTAATATGTTCCTCTTAAAAGGAATTCTGATGCCTAGTATTTTTTGTAGGGTTTTCCTTATATGTGTATTTGTATGTATGTATGTATGAATGTATGTATGTAATTATCTGATTGTTCTTACGGAAAAGAACCCTATGGCCGTAATTCCCCGTCTCCTGATTGTTTCCATTAATATATATATATATATATATATATATATATATATATATATATATATATATATATATATATATTTATATATATATATATATATATATATATATATATATATATATATATATATATATATATAAAATATATATATATATATATATATATATATATATATATATATATATATATATATATATATGTTTGTACCTCATTGTCCTTACGGGAAAGAGCCCTACGGTCGTAATTCCCCGTCTCCTGATTGTTTCCATTAATGTATGTATGTATGTATGTATGCATGCATGTATGTGCGTAATTATGCATGTATGTGTTTATGAGTATTGTACATGTGTTTCTATATGATATTTTTATATGGTTGTATTTTGCTGTGCGTATATTTATATGAAGAAAGGGGGGCATTTCTCCCCTCTCTCCTGGACTGCGTTGTAGGGGGCATTTTGCCAACATCGAGCGCTCTCAGCCTTAAGTAAATATAAATAGATAAATAGATGAATATAAATGATAAATATGTATCTTAAATATAAGTATGTGATGAATATATTTCTTAAATAGGATTATAAGTCTTAAGTATATATGGCGTCGTTTGATTTCAAATACTGAATTAAAAGAATCGTAACTGAATTAAGGAGAAAGACTTAACGCATTTTTATTATTATTTAAATTAACTGACAGGCGTAAAAAAAAAATAATACAGATTTTTATTTTTTAAATAACTTCTTTACATTATTCGACCTTCACTATCTTTTTTATCTTTTTCTAACTACTTGCAGCCTACAAAGATAGTCATTATTATTATTATTATTATTATTATTATGGGGCGGGCAGTGCCCTGTGGGGCGGGCACAATATCAAAGAATAGCCTCACCGTATCCCCTGCGTGTCGTAAAAGGCGACTAAAAGTGGACGGGGCGGGGGGACTAGGAATCCCCCCCTTGTACCAACCTCCTGTGAGACGTCAAAGAAGAAGGGGAGTAGAGGGGAGAATAACTTCTCCCCAAACTGTTTTCCTTTTTTGATGTCGGCTACCCCCCAATTAAAGGGGGAAACAGCCAAGGTATATGTATGTATGTATGTATGTATGTATTATTATTATTATTATTATTATTATTATTATTATTATTATTATTATTATTATTATTATTATTATTATTATTATTATTATAGATGTGTCCTTCTAAACATCTGCCATTCCGTGTTGATCCATGTTTAATGAGGACTTACCTTCTTTATCTGCCGCGGTTTTTAAAGTCTCTCTTGACAGCAACAGCCGTCATTTTAATATCTTTCTCTTCTGATGGACGTTTTACTTAAAGCTGATACCTTTTTTAGACAAGTGCACCCCCGTAACATATACTATCTTGACACCCATCTTGCTATACAGTCATTTTAGAAAACAAGAAAAAGAAAACGTAGTGAAAAAAAGGGGTTTGTTGAAGATAAGGGGAGTTGGAATTGACGTGTCGAGGGGAATGAAAGCAGGAGTGGAGGCAAGATGTTGGGAGATAGTTTCAAGGGGCCGGCTCACTCATTGGAGATTTCAGAACATCTGGCTCCGTGAATGATGTTACGTGTAGACTCTCCTCTTTGATTTTGACTTTGTGATTTGTTGTAGTAGTTGTTTGGTTGACGCCAGTGCCATTGTTTCTTTGTTGTCGATGCCATTCTGAAGTATTTTAAATTTATTTCTGCAGGTTAGTTATACTAAATGAGGATGAGGGATCGTACCCCGTCACGGTCCGAGGTTAGCAAGGACATGCACTCAGGGTAACGATTACATCTGCTAAAACAAGTCCTTCGCAAGAAGGCAACCGTCTTAGCCCTTGGTAGAAAAGGGAGTCCATGATGTAAAACCGGAACAAGTAGTATTAAATGGGGATCTTATTTCACGCAATTTCTTTACCCTGAAAATGGTTAAGTTTGCAGATACTTGTTTGCCATTTCTGAAGAGACTAATTATCTTTATGATATTACCACGTTTTCCCTTAGCTTTTATGATAGTATTGACCACGATAATTAGTACACGAATTATACAGAAATAATGTGTAAAGTTCAAGCTTAAGGCAAACCATTAGTTACAAATCTAGTCATGGTTTTGCATGTCGAAAGTTTTATATAAATTACGTTTCCAGTCTTGTTTTCATACAAAGAAAAAACTGTATTAACTTAGTATTAAAAGATGAATTATGAAAACACAATGCCTCTCAATTCATCTTTCGAATATATATTAACCCTTTCCCAAGAAGAAGAAGAAGAAAAAGAAAAATAGTTAGAAGCGGCACTTGAATAAGTACCCTTTAAGCACTGCTTGAGAACATCGTATCTCAAAAAATTCTCTTTAGAGTCAGAGATAATTAGATGAAGACATCATACGGTTCATCTCTTGAATATAAATTCTCTCTGTGGAGAGGTCGCTTTCATGAATCATATTTAAGGAACTGACTTAGCCATGTCTAATATACTGTGACTAGTTAAGATTCTCTGTTTCATTTTATGACTGCAGGTCGTTCATATGAAGCCAATTTTTTTGGTTTTTTTGTTTTTTGTTTTTTAGCCCTTGGTAAAGTTATTAATTTTATGATGAACTGTAGTTTATTTGCCCATTTTCATTGTTTTATTTGTCAAAATTAGGCCTCTTTCAAACCAAAGTGGCAAGTCGCACGCGGCACATGGGACGTGTCACGCCACTTCTGTGTGAAAGGTTTCATATATTTCTGGATGTCCGTTTTCAACTGGCGTGCTACGTGCCACTTTGGTGTGAAAGCGGCCTTAGTCTCCATTCGAAATGGAGTGGACAGAAGTATTGGAGCCGGGAGATTAAGACGGGATGACCTTCCTAACGCCCCGTGGTTGAATCGAACCCGCGTTAGTAACTTCCCGACTCGCGTGCTCTACCACTGATCTACCGATTCTCATAATTACCAAAATTCTTTGTAAGGTCCTTAGTGGACATGTAACATCAGGAGCTCGGACTATGCTGAGTGCAGAACTACCCTTCTTCTCTTCTAATGTTAAAAAGAAAATGACATCGACTTCTAACATATCTCTGGGTCCTCTGTACTTAGACTGTTTTTTTTTTCTGTCTGTCGTTTTCCTTTGTGTGACATTGCCTCATCTGTGCCTTGTCCTTAACCTTTTTCTTTTCCTTCGTCTTGGTACTTTCTTGTGCCCGGACCTTTATTGATGAGGGCAGTTTCTGCCTGTCCCAGTGTCACACTCATAAAACCCCCCCACAGTTTTTAAAGCCGTGGTATGTTTTGCTCACATCAAAACCTGACTATTTACAATCATATCTACATCTGACCAGATCAGTTTTGCTTCTAACCAACTGAACTTATAATCAATTCCGATCAATCTTGATTACTTTTAATGACTTCCGAAGCATGAGAGCTTTATGGACCTGAAAATATGTAGCATGACACATCTTGTATGAATTTTATGTGTCTCGTCTCGTTAAATATGACACATTACCTCTCATCCGGATTGTAAATTTATGGAAATTAGTGTTCGGGATTGACTTTACTTACTCCATTTTATATGCCTAAGCAGTATTGATGAATTACCAATTTTGAGACTGGAAAAACTCTTTATTGTTGATTTTTTTTAAAGTCATTAGAAGTATTGGTTAAAGAAAGAGACAAAAGCCTAAACTGGGCGAAACTAGAGGCACTGTCTATTGACAGTATATATGCCATTGAACTACACTACGAATAACCATTGTATAAAAATGGAAATAAATGTTTGTTTGGTTGTTTGTTTGGTTGTTTGTTTATTTTTGTTCATTTATATGTTCCTGGGCAGTACTTGTTGATCTCATACATTTCAAAACAAACATTTTTTTTTTTTTTACTTGCATTGTGCTCATGTGTGCTACAGTATTTTTTTTTTATGATTGTGACACCAGGACGGCCCCCCCAAAAAAAGAAAAAATTACCTTCATCGGGCCTGGGCGCGAAGATAACATAATGAGAAACAGAGATGGGGAGTATTGTAACTTGTCAGATGGAAAGGGATAATAAGACATGTGTAACAAATATCCAAGAATTTTCGGTGTTGATGTAGGCATAGAAAGAGAACCGTAACTGAAGGACGACTTAACATCGAACTGTCCTGGAATCAGTAACTTTAGTCACGTTCCATTCAAGTACAACTTCCCGTCTGAGGGGTGGTACGGTGAGGGGAAACTTGACGGCATCGCCTGCACTCTCTTAAACCCCTTTTTGGGTATCTCTACAGGAGAGAAGGAGAAACTGAATTAACAAGGAGTTGGAAGGGGTCAGGAAAAGAAAATATTGAGAGAGCTTGTATGAGAAGGGCAGATCCTGCTGCAGGTTTCTGTCAACCAAATGTTGATTAATTAATTGCCGCTGACGATACTTGTAATTGTACTGGTTTCCTTAACATTATCCCTCCTCCTTCTTCTTCTTCTTCTTCTTCTTCTTCTTCTTCTTCTTCTTCTTCTTCTTCTTCTTCTTCTTCTCCTCCTCCTCCTCCTCCTCCTCCTCCTCCTCCTCCTCCTCCTCCTCCTCCTCCTCCTGCTCCTGCTCCTGCTCCTGCTCCTGCTCCTGCTCCTGCTCTTGCTTCTGCTTCTGCTTCTTCTTCATCTTCTCTTCTTCTTCTTCTTCTTCTTCTTCTTCTTCTTCTTCTTCTTCTTCTTCTTCTTCTTCTTCTTCTTCTTCTTCTTCTTCTTCTTCTTCTTCTTCTTCTTCTTCTTCTTATTATTATTATTATTATTATTATTATTATTATTATTGTGATGGCGGTGGTTGGCTGCTATTTTTGCCCCTGACCAGGATTCGAACGCACTACATACTTTGCAATCCTTCAGTGTCTGCATAAGGAGATAACTGTACCACAGAAATGCCCTATATAAACTATTTTATTATCATGTGTGACATAGGTTCGAATTATATATATATATATATATATATATATATATATATATATATATATATATATATATATATATATATATATATATATATTATGTGTGTGTGTGTGTGTTTTCGCTTGTGCTCTTTGTTTTAAATAACTTGTTTATGAAAAGCCACATGTGTCTTTAGTGTGTCTCCATAATGTTTCTGAGGACTGCTGTTTTACCATACATCGACTCATTATCCGCGTTTTATTATGTCTTTCTGCCGTCGTTTCCGCATTCCTCGCGTGTATGTCGTGGGTGGCAGCGCAGAAAAAGAAGAAGAAAAAGAAGGAAAAACGCTCTGGTAAACGACAATAGAATGAGCTTTGCTGTAAATTTTATGTCACATTTGTACATTCATGTCCATTCTTTATAATACTAAGGTAGTGTACAAGCCTGAATATATAAAAACAGTGAATCTAATAATTTTTTTTCTTTATTTTTCAAGTGATTACCAGAGTAATAATACAAATTTTATTCCGTTTTTATGAAGCATGTATTGTGCATACTTGTATTTTTTTTATCATTATAATCAATTATACTGTAATTATTTTTTTTAAGCAAATATCATGTGTTAAAGAAATGTGAAGATTCTCTGCTTTTATAAATATATTTACCGTCGACTCAACTTTCGGTGATGACGTTTCTACTTTAGGCAGTTTGTGTGTGTGTGTGTGTGTGTGTGTGTGTGTGTGTGTGTGTGTGTGTGTGTGTGTGTGTGTGTGTGTGTGTAATTACCTAATTGTGCTTACAGGAAAGAGCCTCAAGCTCGCAACTTCCCGTCTCCTGATCGGTTCCATTTTGTACTTAGTGATACTTATCATACTTGTCCTTAGAACTATGGATTGAGTTAGCATTAACTACCTCCTCGCTTTGTGAATTCCAATGATCAACCACTCTTACACTAAAAAAGTACTTCCTTACATCTTGCAAAAAAGTTTTTTTTTTTTTTTTACGAAGCTTCAAACTATGACCTCTAGTTCTAGTGCCAGCCATATGAAAATATCGATCCCTATTCACTCTGTCATAACCACAAAGGAATTTAAAAACTGTCACCATGTCCCCCCTCAGTCGTCTAGCTTCGAGTGATGGTAAGTCTAATTCCCCCAGCCTCTCATCATAACTGAGATTGCGTATTTCCAAAAGGGGGCTGCATATTCAAGCCTTGGCCTCACATAGGTAACATAAATATTTCTGAACATTTTCTTGTCTATGTGCTTGAAGGCTACCCTTACATTTGCTAAGAAAGCATATGCTGCCCTTACTATGCCATTTAGATGCAATTCTATAGTCAAATCTGCCAGTATGTTTACTCCTAGATCTCTCTCATTTTCTGTCTCTTGAAGTTGTACTCCAGCCACCGAGTAGTCAAGCTTGGGCAGTCTTGTACTTGTATCCATTCTCATTACCTCACATTTTTAAACATTGAATTTCATTAGCCACTTTTCTGACCACTCATGGAGACTATTTAGATCTTCCTGAAGTTCTCTACCATTGTTCTCATTTCTTACTTTCTTCACAATCTTTGGATCATCTGCAAGCATATTCATGAATGAAGTTACAGACTCTGTTAGGTCGTTTACATATACAAGGAACAAAAGTGGCCCTAAAACTGAACCCTGTGGAACTCCATTACTATCTCTTCTCCAGTCAAACACTGAGAGTCTTACTCTAACCCTCTGTTCCCTTCCTTCTAAGTAAATTTTTATCCATTCCAAGACATTTCCACCTATGCTTGCCAGTGCTTGCAGCTTCTTAATAAGTCTCCCGTGTGGGACAGTGTCAAATGCTTTCTGGAAGTCTAGGAATATGCAATCTGCCCAGCCCTCTCTTTCCTGTAAGATTCGGCTTATTCATCATAACATTCTAATAAGTTTGTTACTATTGATCTACCTTCCCTGAAGCCATGTTGTCTCACTGACAAAAAGTTGGATTCCAAGTGAAGAGAGATATATTTCCATAGTAGTTTCTCCATAACTTTGCATACTATGCTGTTCAAGGAAACCGGTCCATAGTTTAGAGCCGTATCCCTCCTTCCCTTTTTGAAAATAGGTATCATGTTTGCTTCTTTTGCAGCATTTTGGATTCTCCCCTGACTCCAGCGATTTTTTAAATATGATACTTAGTGCCGCTGATATTGAATTTGCACATTTTTAAGTGCATAAGGGGATATATCATCAGGACCTGTAGCTTTATGGACATTTAACTCCATCAGTGCTTTGCATACCTCTGAGGCTGAAAAGATGATGTTCTCTAACACCGGCCCATGAGCTTCTATCTCTGCAATCTGAGGGGGTGGGGGTATTTTCTACTGTAAATACTGACTAAAACTCCTTGTTCAATTCTTTGCAGATCTCTTTATCCGTCTCAATGATGCTTCCATCCGCTCTCTTAAGCTTTACAACCTGTTCTTTTACCTTCAGTTTTCCTATGATAAAGCTGTGGAAAAGCTTGGGATTTTCTTTAGCCTTCCTGATGATGTCCCTAATAGTCTCTCTCTGCCTCTCTTCTTTTACTTAGGTAATCATTTCTTGCGTTTTTATAGGTCTGCCAGGCTTTTATGTTTTTCTCCTCCTATAGCTTTTCCAGCATTTGTCTCTCCACTCCTTAGCTTTTTTACACTCATTTTCGAACCATTTCTCTCTGTCATGAATTACACCTACTTTGGTGATAGGTATGCAGCAAACTACTATCTTCCCATATTTCTCGCAAAAGATGTCGTACATTTCTTGTATGGATTTGTTGTTAAATAAGGTCCTTCTGTCAGTAACTGCAAAAAGCTCATTTAATTTGATATAATCTCCTTTCAGATAATTCCTCCTCGTGTCCTCAGTGCCTCTACTCTCAGGCAGAACATCTTCAATGTGTGTGTGTGTGTGTGTGTGTGTGTGTGTGTGTGTGTGTGTGTGTGTGTGTGTGGGGCGGAAAGGGAGACGGACGCGAAAGGGGAGAGGGTAGCTCATATTATCGTCTTGAAGCCAAGTGTCAAGAGTTCATAAAATATTAAATATATAAGTAGTTTAGATAGACAAATGAATGAATAAATATATTAATTTACAAATACACACATGCACAGCACACACATACAGTGTGTGTGTATGTATGTGTGTATGCGTGTGTATAGTGAGTTAGACATTCATAATGCACATATAGCACTAACACTTACACAATGTAGACACCTCTATCACATTCTGCATTTTCCTCTCTATTTTCATTTATATATAATTTAATAATGTTTAGAGAGGTATACTGATGCACATATAACACTAAGACTTACACAACATTAGCGCCTCTTGTCACCTGTTTTTTTTTTCTCCACCTAGAATCTTTTCCTCTCATTGCACTTGCCAGCCATATAATATAAAAACTTGAGCCGCACAGCTGAAAGCTTGGTAGTAAAACCCGCTTTACGTCAAAAGCCTTTGGGTTCAGACGCAGGCAACGGAGGATCAGGCAACAAACAGAATGCACCTGACCTTCATCTCTTGATTTAGAATTGACCCATTTACTTAAGACGAGGTCATCAATGAGTAAAGTTTCATTAGAAAAGATCAACTCGACAATCTAGATTTACAATATGAATAAAAATAAAAATTATTTTTGAAGGTAATGGAGTGTGCCTACTGCCTGTGCAAGTGTGAGTTTATTAACATATATAAATTATTTCTTTTCTGGAGACAGGAAAAAGAAAATAACCTACATTTTTCAAGTAAGTTAATAGAATATTAATCTTGATTGTGTATCTGAGTTGTACTAATATATACATGTATTGAATAGTATGTAGATGTAGAGAGAGAGAGAGAGAGAGAAGAGAGAGAGAGAGAGAGAGAGAGAGAGAGAGAGAGAGAGAGAGAGAGAGAGAGAGAGAGAGAGAGAGAGAGAGAGAGAGAGAGAGAGAGTATTTACAAGTCTCCACTCCTTCCAAACTGTATATCTGATGAGGAAACATATTTGTTCACAAACGTATGTATGAAGGGGAAAGGACTGAAATGATAATAAAAACTTCCCCCTCACCTCTTAGCGGTCTGGGTGTGTTTGTTTTCTCTGACGCTGTAAACACCTCAAAGATTTGTTTAACTTGACTGCAGACGGAGATAAAGACGTGATTTTGTTACGGGCTTCTTGCCATGGCCCAGTGAATAGTCTATGGCTGATTTTATGTTTTTATGTGAATACATACTTAAGCTTTTATTAAAGATGTTTTTATGTTTAGGGCTACTTGTTATGGGCTAATGAATAGCCTTATGTCTGCTGCTTGCTTACGAATAAGCTTTGATTAGGTCATAAAAAATGTTATTTAGTTATGGGCTTTTTTCCAGTCCCAACGCATAGGCTAGACCTGCCTCTGCTTGTTTACCTCTCCTAGGTTATTATTGGACTGACGGATTTTGGTTCAAATTTCTGGTATTTTCGTCCTCATATGACGGTTTTCGCATCTGTATTATATTGTATATTATATATTATATATTGGTGTAAATTTGATTTAGCTCTTCTTAAATGCCTGTATTAATGTGTCGACATTTTCTCCGTCATATTGGCAGACTAACTAAGAAAAAAAAATTCTGGGTTAGTAAGTCAGATAAAGCGTTTATTATTATTATTATTATTATTATTATTATTATTATTATTATTATTATTATTATTATTATTATTATTATTATTATTATTATTATTTCAGTTTTATCTGAAAAAACTATCACTCTAAGACCTCCTTGCGAGATTAATATCTAAACGTTCGAACTCTTAATATAATATGCAACTTGATCAAGATTCCACCTTTGCAGAGTTAATTATTTTAATGCCTTTTTTATATGTATAAATAGATATGCAATCACGAAAAAGAATCTCTCTCTCTCTCTCTCTCTCTCTCTCTCTCTCTCTCTCTCTCTCTCTCTCTCTCTCTCTCTCTCTCTCTCTCTCTCTCTCTCTCATGTATGTATGTATGTATGGATTACTCATTTAGGATGTACAAAAAAATTAGCAGAAGGAAGCAGTCTCATAGACAAGGATTAGAGAGAATTGGGTAAAAAAAAAAAACTTATGGCATGAATTAATAGAATTAGTCTTGGGCAGGCCAGACCGGAGACACAGAATGAATTGTGGGATTGAAGATTTAAGGAAGAAAAGATTGAGAGCCCAGATGCAAAACCTTGGACTAAGGGGAACTAGCAAGACAAAAATCATCACCATGTCGTAGGTTGGCTCATGACACCAGTCGCCGTTGCGATACTATAGGTGAAAGTCTTAGGACTTAACTAGGTTGGGACAGCTTCCTATGCCTACACATGCGCCGAATATCCTGTCATATTCGTTACACGTCTCGTATCCCCACACATCTGACACGTCACAACACTTCCCATATATGTTTCTCTTTGCTTTTTATTTTCTTCGTGCCCAGACCTGTTGAGGGCAGTTCCTTTTGCCCTTCCTGGTGTCACACTCTTGAAAAAAGTTCTTTTAGTGAATAACTGTGATTTGCATAGAAGTCTCCATTTTGGATTTTTTATTTTTGTAAATGAACAGTTTTTCCTCTTTTTTCTAGTCTTGCATCCCCCCCCCCTATTTTATGGTAGATTACGTGAATGAGGATTCAAGGAAGAAAGAGTTGAGAGATGAGGCACTAACCCCAGGACTAAGGACCCCCCCACCCTACCAGAGACATGGGGGTATGGGAGTAGTGAGAGAAGAAATCATGAGTTTGAAAACAAAGCAGTAAAATTTACTACCACATTGCCAAGAATTACTATGACTGAGACTCATTTAAGAGTATGACCCAGATTACTTTATCGTATGTTTACAACCAGTGCCATTTATTTGTATAATTATATTTGCCGGCTGTGAACAATTTCTCAGAATAAATGGGGGGGGGGATGGAGAGAGATGCAGGGAAAAAACTGTAACACTATGCCTCGACTTTTATTATTATTATTATTATTATTATTATTATTATTATTATTATTATTATTATTATTATTATTATTATTATCATTATTAGTATTATTTTTATTGTTATTATTATTATTATTATTATTATTATTATTATTATTATTATTATTATTATTATTATTATTGTTATTATTATTATTATTATTGTTATTATTATTATTATTATTATTATTATTATTATTATTATTATTATTGTTATTATTATTACTATTATTATTGTTATTATTATTATTATTATTATTATTATTATTATTATTATTATTATTATTATTATTATTATTGTTATATATATATATATATATATATATATATATATATATATATATATATATATATTATTATTATTATTATTATTATTATTATTATTATTATTATTTATTATTATTATTATTATTATGATTATTATTATTATTATTATTATTATTATTATATCCCCTGAGGAAGGAGGGTAAGAATACGTCTTATGTGTTCCCCTGCGTGTCGTAAAAGTCGACTTTATGGGGCGGAGCGATGGGATTTGGAATCTCCTCCTCTGTAATTACATTCCACAAAAGTCAAAATATATTCTTTGACTAAGCCACCTCCCCTATAAGGGGGAATATAGCTTTGGTATGTGTGGATTATTATTATTATTATTATTATTATTATTATTATTATTATTATTATTATTATTATTATTATTATTATTATTATTATTATTATTATTATTATTATTATTATTATTATTATTATTATTACACTATTACTTTTTCTGACAGGCTGTGCAGTTTTCAATGCTCTCTCGGATCAGTCCCAAAAGAGGCACCTGGTGTAATTTTTAGGTGCTTAACACATCTACAAGCCGATTCTATAACATAAACTCACTCGTTAACAACCCACACTATTTTTTCATTATTTATTTGTGTAGCGTCCGCGACTCTGAGGCGGCAGGTCGAGGGTACGCGTCCCGTCACGGACTAAGGTTAGTAAGGGCATACACTCAGGGTAACGATTGCATCTGCCAAAACAAGTCCTTCGCAAGAAAGCAACCGTCCTAGTCCTTAGTAGAAAAGGGAGTTCGTGACGTAAAACCCAAATCCAATCCATTTGTGTCACTGTTAATCCCATTATGGAGATGGACACAGTCGAACTATGGCTGGGAAATAAGGTTCAATGCCTTTCTTAACGCCCCACGGTGGACTCACTCACGGGTCTGTCAACTCCCAAATCGAGTATTCTAACCACTCAGCTCCCGTAATCCCCTGTTAATCATCTACGAATACTAAATTATATTTTCTAAGGGCATGCACTCAGGGTAACGATTACATCTGCCAAAACAAGTCCTTTGCAAGAAGGCAACCGTCCTAGCCCTTGGTAGAAAAGGGAGTCCGTGACGTAAAACCGGAACACTAACAACATTGAAGTTAATTTGGAGTATATTGTACTTACGATCTTATATTTAACTAGGTTATGTTTCACACTTACCTCGCCACGTCCTTTGTTGTATTCTTTAGTGGTCAGTCTCATGATATACATGTTCGATTTTCTTTGGAGCATTGTTAAGAATCTTTTTCCCGAAAATATTTCCATGCAGACTGGTATCTCTTCGTCAGCTATATCATCAAAATGGCCACTTTTTTTTTTTCCTGGAACGGTCTTTAGTATGTTGTTATCGTTGTTTTTCCGTTTTAATGTCATTTTTTATCCCCATTCAAATGGAGGACACAGGCAGGTTGGAGCTGGATGCCCTTAATAACACTCCGCTGTGGGTTCGAACACGAATGTGTCACTTGGCGAGTATAACACTCTAAGCATATGTGCTGCAGTTCTAACATACCCATAAATATTTGTTAATTCTCCTCAGGACGTTATCACAATACATGTTTCAAGGCAGTAGCGTCCGCGACTCAGAAGCGGCAGGTCGAGGGTTCGCGCCCCGCCACGGTCTGAGGTTAGCAAGGGTATGCACTCAGGGTAAGGATTACATCTGCCAGAACAAATCCTTCGCAAGAAGGCAACCGTCCTAGCCCTTGGTAGAAAAGGGAGTCCGTGACGTAAAACACGCTACTATAGTTAAATATTTCAATACAAAGCAATATCTACTTGTTGGCTATCTTCCCAGCATTAAAACACACATTTTATTCAGCAAATATACTCTTCGTAAGTTAGATATTTTCTTGCATAGCAATATCTGTTTTATATCTTCGCAACAATATCACAATCTTTGGTTTAAGGCAAATGTTCTCAACTTTTGGACTTACATAGATCTGTCCAGGACAGTTCGATTTTAAGGCTTCCTTCAGTTACGGTTCTCTTTCTATGCCTACATCAACACCGAATATTCTTGGATATTTGTTACACATTACTTATAAGCCCTTCACATCTGACAAGTCACAATATTCTCCATCTGTTTCTCTTTAATTTAGGTTTTTTTGTGCCCTGGCCCGATGAGGGCAGGTTTATATTATTTTTTTTTATTTTGCCAGTCCTTGTGTCACAATCGTAAAAAAATACAAAGTAGAATATTTGCTTAATGATAATTCTCGTGTCTGTAAAAACGAGTATAAAGAACTGGCTAAATCATGGAAACCAAATTCTTCAGAGGTAAAAAAAAAATTCATATTTAGTTGGTTGGCCCATGCCAACAGCCGCCCGTTGTTATACTACAGCTGAAGAGCTTTTAGACTTTTTTAAGTGTGACACCGGGACAGGCAAAAACCTTTCCTCATCAATAAAGGCTCGGGCTCGAAGAAAGTATTAAGACAAAGGAAAAGAAAAAGGTTACGGACAAGGCAGAGATGAGATAATAATACACAAAGGAAAAGGACAGGCTGAAAGAATAGTCAAAGTACAGAGGACCTAAAGATATGTCAGGATTAGGCTTTGAACCAGAAAAAAAGATACAAACAAACAAACAGACAGACATTTATTTCTATTTTTATACAATGGCTAATCTTTTACAAAACTAAGAGTACACTTATAAGTAGACAAATGAGTCTGGCTGCCTTAGATTCAACCCTGGACAGCTCGACGTTCAGTCTTCCTTCGGTTACGGATCCATTTTTATGCCTACATCTACACAGAATATTCATGCATATTCGTTATATATCTCTTAGTATGCCTTCACATTTGACAAGTCACAACACTCCCCATCTCTACTTCTCTTTGCTTTGATTCTTCATGTCCAGGCCCAATGAAGGCAGTTTGCTTCGCCCGTCATGGTGTCACACGCTTAAAAAAAAAAAAAGAAAAAAAATTGTAGAGGGTTTGTCTCAGAAGATTTAGTCTCTGTTTTTCACATTTTTTTTTTTATGATTGTAACACCAGGACCGGCGAAAAAAACAAATTTACTCTCATTGGGCCTGGGCATGGAGAAAACATAGAGAGAAACAGAGATGGTGAGTATTGTGACTTGTAAGATGTGAAGGGACAATAATTCGGTGTTGATGTAGGCATAGAAAGTAGCATTATGACTATTACAGGTATACATAAACAAGAGGCTCGAAAGCCTATTACAGGTATACATAAACAAGAGGCTCGAAAGCCTATTACAGGTATACATAAACAAGAGTCTCGAAACCTATTACAGGTACACATAAACAAGAGGCTCGAAAGCCTATTACAGGTATACATAAACAAGAGTCTCGAAAGCCTATTACAGGTATACATAAACAAGAGTCTCGAAAGCCTATTACAGGTATGCATAAACAAGAGGCTCGAAAGCCTATTACAGGTATGCATAAACAAGAGGCTCGGAAGCCTATTACATGCATACATAAACAAGAGGCTCGACAGCCTATTACAGGTATACATAAACAAGAGGCTCGAAAACCTATTACAGGTATACATAAACAAGAGTCTCGAAAGCCTATTACAGGTATACATAAACAAGAGCCTCGAAAGCCTATTGCAGGTATGCATAAACAAGAGGCTCGACAGCCTATTACAGGTATACATAAACAAGAGGCTCGAAAACCTATTACAGGTATACATAAACAAGAGGCTCGAAAGACTATTACAGGTATACATAAACAAGAGGCTCGAAAGCCTATTACAGGTATACATAAACAAGAGGCTCGAAAGCCTATTACAGGTATACATAAACAAGAGGCTCGAAAGCGTTTTACAGGTATGCATAAACAAGAGGTTCGAAAGCGTTTGTCTCAGGAGTACTTAGTGTTGTGTCTCGCGTAGTATTCCTAGAGAAAAAAATCCGGGTGTAAAGGCTACTCACCTCATCTTTGCCTCGGCAGAAAGGCCTCTTGTTAAATGAAGTGTCAAAAGCCCTGATTAATAGGTTCCTTCTGTGGTATGTCATCTCTTCGCTACCCATGGAGTGTTGCTTTTGGCAGAGATATGTCACCTTGGAGGACATATTTTTCACTCCCCTCTGGCTTTTTTTTTCTCCCCTCAGTTTTAGTCTTTCGGTGTCTTTTTTTTTTCTTCCTGAGCCTGTTAAGAGCGAAATCAATTTTTCTCTGGCATGTTTTCATCTCTCTCTCTCTCTCTCTCTCTCTCTCTCTCTCTCTCTCTCTCTCTCTCTCTCTCTCTCTCTCTCTCTCTCTCTCTCTCTCTCTCTCTCTCTCTCTCTCTCACTCACACACACACACACACACACTTGCTGTCACGCACACACACCACACATAGTCATTATATCGAAAGAGATGTCATAAGTAGTCACCGTGGCTCAAGCGGTAGCGTCCGCGCACTCTTGAGGCGTCAGGTCGAGGGTTCGCGCCCCGTCAAGTGGAGATATTTTATATCTCATGTATATTTATGCAGGTTATGGAGAGGAACAGATTCATAATATACATACATATACACATTTAAACAAGCCATAGCCGTAATCATCTTTGAAGGGGTGGCCAAGTCAAAGCATACACCCATTCACCAGAAAGCGAATAATACCGTCCATCCCATCTTAGCTCGTTGAGGATAAATGATCATCACGATTTGGTCATCCACAGTGTTATTGGTCAGAGTTCTACTATGGCACCCGACAACCGTAGCTGCGAAGGTACAGTTTTCATAATATGAAAGCAGAATGTTATTAAAGGAAATGAAATCAGAATTCAGTGTTAATTTCATCTTTTGCATCTTATTGTGAAATAATATATTATTTTTTATTCGGACAAATGGCTTACTCTAACTGAAACGCGTTAGGAGTGTTTTTCACTGATGTCTTCCAAATGGTGCATGTGCTTAAGGGGGATGACCAAGTCAAAGCACACTCTCATTACATATATTACGAAGTCTCTGTTCTTGTTGTTGTTTCGGTTTTACGTCACGGACTCCCTTTTCTACTAAGGGCTAGGACGGTTGCCTTCTTACGAAGGACTTGTTTTGGCAGATGTAATCGTAACCCTGAGTGCATGCCCTTGCTAACCTCAGACCGTGACGGGGCGCGAAACCTCGACCTGACGCCTCAGAGTCGCGGACGCTACCGTTTGAGCCACGGTGACTACATACGAAGTCTCTAATATTAGTAATGAGTTAATTATTATCCGTATTGGTGTTAAGTAGGACACCATATTTCATATTTCAGTCACAACATGGGCTTCATCCTAAAAACTCTCCTTATATCCGATTAGGAAAGAAAAAAAAAATAAGCTCCTTGGGGATACAGAAGACATTTCTAATACCACAATAATGACAAATGGCGAACTCTTTCCTGCTATGGTTCCTCTGCATCGTTGGAATCAACTTCCTCCTTGGAAAAGACATGGCTGTGTATGCGTGCACTTTTTCTGCCAGTGACGAGATCTTACTTTTGCCCTAACAGTGCCATTATTCGGCATGTCTGCATAATCTGGCACTAATGGTATTTTATGAGTTATAGATCAACTTTTGTACTTACTGTCAGAATAAGTATAAACTTAAAAGACTTTTATCCATTAGGCAAATTCAAACAAATGTACGCATGAAGAGGTGAGGTGTTTTGTTATTCAGATATCAAAGAGAACTTCCACACTCTTACATTTGCATAGATCTACTTTATGTATTGACACTCAATAAACTCAGTCTTTTTGTTAGACGTAGAAGTAATGTGCTCATATCTGGGACACGAAGATATGGAGAACACTGGCCAGAAACATCGACCCCACATAAAAGTGGGAAAAGATGTAGACGAAGAAGAAGACCTACTTGGATAGTCTTTTGGTATAGCCATAATTAATGACCATCACAATCTGTCAGATCCATCAACGGTAGAATATTACTGTAATATCCTCAAACTGTAGCTGAGTTTTTTGTGTGCCGTACCCAATCATTTCGATTATTCTCATGAATCTTGTTATATCAGAGCTTGGAATCCCTTTAAATCAGCAGGGTTGATCTGTGAGATATACCCGTTTCGAAGTTAATTAGTAAACTTATGTGACACCTCGTGATCTTGACATCTGAATGGTTATTTATGAGGAAAGGCGTAAAGCATGATCCCCATTGCTAAGCTCTGTATGACCTGTGAATGAATGGAGCTCAAGGTAGACTGACTTACTGAAGACAGAACACGTAATGTTTCTGTTCCATCATAGGCTCAACATATCTAATGGTATAAAGTCACTTAACCGTCTAAATTGCGGAGTATATCTAACTTGAGATGCCGCAAAGCTTTTTATATAAGATTTACTTCATTTGATTCAGCAGTTGTACAAAGATTTCTTCCTCATTGAGAACTGTAACTTGATTCTTGCTCTAATTATATCTGAGTAATTCGTCCTAATATTTTGACATTTCCATTGCTCATTTATCAATAGTGTGAAAGTATCTCGAGTTTCGAGAGTGGGTATCGTGTTATTTTGTTTCATTACTTTTTCAGAACCAGATTTAAAATCACAGATTACTTTAGGTCGTTCTTAAAACCAGGTACAGAGGGTTCAATTTCCTTTGATTAGAATTGTCCTAATTAGATTTGGATTAAATTGTGACCCTTTCCTGCATGCATTCTAGAAACTTTATAACATCCTCGAAGGATTATTCCTAGAGATTCGTTCTAGCTGCTGAGAAGAGATCTCGATTCTAGCACTTCAACTAGACGAGCAACTTGAAAAAAGTCAGTATACTATATAACTAGTTTTTAGGAAAATTTTTTGATGTGATGAAATATGTTTCCAATTGTGTGTTGCATTCATTCGCAAATGTGGAGACTCAAGTATGCTTCAGCTTAACTGTGAAATTTCTTTAATTTACTTGAGCTTTGATGCATTGTCTAAGCTGATTCTAAGTTTTAAGGTCATACAATGTAATGTTGGAGGATTACCAAGTATTTCGTCGGTATGCTACGAACAGAAGTCACACGACTTTTCATGACTTGTCGTCTGGGGTCGAAGTCAGACAAGAATTCCTCTTGCTTGCTATTTATTTTTCTCTATTTTTATATATTTAGTTATATATTACAATTGCTTCTCGATGGTGTGTACTCGTACTGTACGCATTGGTGTTTGGTGATTTCGTGACTCGTACTGTACTTGTACTGAACCCATACTCCATACTTATGTTGCTCATCTTGTCACCTCGTTTAAAGGTTGCTGGGTTTCAGTTCCGATATCCATCTGAGATGCTCCTCAGAACGTCAGCCGGGGCAAGCCCCAACCCCCCACTGTAGTGCCCATCCACGGCAGTAACCTTCCCAGTAAACTGCTTAAACTCTCGGTGCTGATCGGGAACCGATCTGTCGACCTCGCGAATGCGAGGCCAGCGCGTTACCACTGTACTAGGCATAGTGACCGCCATGGCCGAGTCGAAGAGTACTCTACTCTGATTCGTCATGTCGTTGATTCGAGACTCCCCCACGGTCTGAGGTTAGAGAGGGCATTCATTCGGGGTAACGGTCACATTGCCATATACCAATATCCTTCGAAATTAGGCACCGTCCTAACCCTTACTAAGAAAAGTGAATTCGTGACGTAAAACCGGATCAATCATTATTATTTCATAGGTATTTGAGAGATTAATCACGCCATAAGATCTGCAGCTCTGGGAATATAGAACCTAGATTATATCCCCAGCTTGCTAGCACAAGATAATATTCTTAGAGTCCTTTGGGAACAAGGGCAGGCTAGTGGCGTTCCTTGTTTGGGAGTTCTGTTATTCAGCTCGCAATTACATGTGTGTGGAGTCTGTGGTGGAACAGTATCTATAGCCTTTGGCATTGGTATTGGAATAAATGACTGTACCACGTGTCAAACATAATTAATGTATTGAGTTATAGCTTTTATTTTACCTATTTAAGACGTACACACAAGCACATACGCACGTGCGCGCACACGGATGCACACAAACAGGCACACACTCGCACACACACACACACACACACACACACACACACACACACACACACACACACACACACACACACACACACACACACACAGAGAGAGAGAGAGAGAGAGAGAGAGAGAGAGAGAGAGAGAGAGAGAGAGAGAGAGAGAGAGAGAGAGAGAGAGAGAGAGAGAGAGAGAGAGAGAGAGAGAGAGAGAGAGAGAGAGAGAGACCCGCTCCCGAACACAGAGACAAACAGATACACACACACACACACACACACACACACACACACACACACACACACACACACACACACACACACACACACACACACACACACTAAGGAAACATATCTCTCTTCACTTGGAATCCTTCAACTTTTTGTCAGTGAGGCAACATGGCTTCAGAGAAGGTAGATCAACAGTAACAAACTTATTAGAATTTTTATGATGAGGTAAGCCAAATCTTACAGGAAAGAGAGGACTGGGCAGATTGCATATTCCTAGACTTCCAGAAAGCGTTTGACACTGTTCCACATGGAGACTTATTAGGAAGCTGCAATCAATGGCTAGAATAGGTGGAAATGTTTTGGAATGGATAAAAACTTACTTAGAAGGAAGGGAACAGAGGGTTAGAGTAAGACACTCAGTGTCTGAATGGGGAAGAGTTAGTAGTGGAGTTCCACAGGGTTCAGTTTTAGGGCCACTTTTGCTCCTTGTATATGTAAATGACCTACCAGAGTCTGTAAATTCATTCATGAATATGTTTGCAGATGATGCAAAGATTGTGAAGAAAGTAAAAAACGAGAACAATGGTAGAGAACTTCAGGAGGATCTAAATAATATGCATGAGTGGTCAGAAAAGTGGCTAATGAAATTCAATACTTCAAAATGTAAGGTAATGAGAATGGGTACAAGTGCAAGAAGGCCCAAGCTTGACTACTCGGTGGCTGGAGTACAACTTCAAGAGACAGAAAATGAGAGAGATCTAGGAGTAAACATACTGGCCGATTTGTCTCCAGAAATACATATAAATGGCATAGTAAGGGCAGCATATGCATTCTTATCAAATGTAAGGGTAGCCTTCAGGCACATGGACAAGGAAATGTTCAGAAATATTTATGTAACCTATGTGAGGCCAAAACTCGAATATGCAGCCCCCTTTTGGAACCCGCACTTGAAAAAGCACATAGCTAAGCTTGAAAAAGTTCAAAGACATGCCACGAAACTGGTGCCAGAAATATGCAATCTCAGTTATGATGAGAGGCTGAGGGAATTAGACTTACCATCACTCGAAGCTATAAGAGTGAGGGGGGATATGGTGACAATCTTTAAATTCCTTCATGGTTATGATAGAGTGGATAGGGATCGATATTTTGATATGGCTGGCTCTAGAACTAGAGGTCATAGTTTGAAGCTTCGTAAGAAAACTTGTTTGCAGGATGTAAGGAAATACTTTTTCAGTGTAAGAGTAGTTGATAATTGGAATTGGCTAAGCGAGGAGGTAGTTAATGCTATCTCCATCCATAGTTTTAAGGACAGGTATGATAAGTATCACTAAGTATAAAATGGAAGCGATCAGGAGACGGGAAGATACGAGCTTTGGGCTCTTTCCCGTAAACACAATTAGGTAATCACAATTAGGTAATCACACACACACGCACACACAGGATGTAAGGAAATACTTTTTCAGTGTAAGAGTAGTTGATAATTGGAATTCGCTAAGCGAGGAGGTAGTTAATGCTATCTCAATCCATAGTTTTAAGGACAGGTATGATAAGTATGACTAAGTATAAAATGGAACCGATGAGGAGACGGGAAGATACGAGCTTTGGGCTCTTTCCCGTAAACACAATTAGGTAATCACAATTAGGTAAGTACACACACACACACACACACACACACACACACACACACACACACACACACACACACACACACACACCATTTCAAATTGGTACCTCGTAATCCGTTAAACTTCACCTCAAAGAGAGTCAACGAACATAGATTTATGCGAGTTTCTTTTTTTTTTCTTTTTTTAAGTTATATATTTATGACGCGAGTACCCACGTCAGCATTTCACCTGGCAGACTCATCAGAGTATTTTACCACCCACCGCAAGGATCTCACATATACCAGCCCATCAAAAGGGCGTCATATCAAGTTTATCGAGGTCATGGCCTGTAAGTCTGGACATTTTTTGCAATCGCATATGTGAAAATTCGGTCTTTCAAGGACGCTTGAACGATTAAGGTTGTTGGTTATATAAGTGTTGGAAATTTTACAAGCATTATTTGTAAGAATTTGGTCTCTCAAGGTACATTTGAATTTTACAGTGTTTCTGAATACTCATGCATATATTTGTATACAGTATATATATATATATATATATATATATATATATATATATATATATATATATATTATATATATATATATATATATATATAGTAATATCAATAATTTCCTTTTTCCTTTTGCTGTAATAAAATAATTTTCATGAAGACATTATGAAAGTAGAACTAAGTAAACTGTCGTTTTTTCTAGATAGATAGATAGATAGATAGATAGATTGATAGACAGATAGATAGATAGATAGATAGATAGATAGATAGATAGATAGATAGATAGATAGATAGATAGATAGAGAGAAAGAGAGAGAGAGAGAGGGCAAATTTTTCAAGGGTTTTGTTTAGCCATTGCTTTCACTATGTTGAATAAATATTGTTACATCGAATTGGGAGAAGATTTTGCACAGGCTTATTAACGGACTTGTTCATATGTTGGATGATCATATGGCTTGTATTCCATCTCTACAAATAAGGTCTTATCAAATATCACATGGAAGTCAGAGAAATGAAATCTTTGTTAATTAACACTTTTTGGCATATTTTGGTAATTAAACTTATCTTTGTGAAGTGAATAAGACATATTTTGATAACTAAGCTTATCTTTGTGAAGTGAATAAGAAAGAGGAAGCCTTATATGCACAGAAAGACTAAGCATAAGGCTAGTCCGAAGAATGTGTGGAATGTAGTGAAAGAGGAAGTAGAGAAGGGACTGGAAGATGAATGGAGTTGTTTCAAGGAGGAAGTTATGAAGTGTGCAGAGGCAGTGTGTGGAAGCAGAGTAACAGGTGGAAGTATATGGAAAGGTAGTGAATGGTGGAATGAGGTCATACAGTAGTGGGTGAAAAGAAGCACTATCTTGAGGTATGGTTGCAGATTGGTAATGTTGGGGCATATGAAAGGTATAGTGCAAAGAGGAACTTGGCGAAGCGCGTGTTGAGGGAGGCAAAGAGAGGAGCAGATTAAGGTGGAGTAGAAGTTGAGAATTTTGAATGAAATGAAAAGATGTTTTGGAAGGAAGAGTAAAGAGTGCGGAGAAGTGAGTCTGGTAGGGAGTAGAGGGTGAAAGGAGCAGATGAGCAATTTCTAGTACACAAAATAGAGATGAGAGGGAGATGGGCTGAATATATCAAGGATATGCTAATTGAGGAAGAGATAGAGAGGCAGAGATTGTGGCTGTGGGAAATGAATGGAGAATACCAATGTTGGGAATTGAGATTTATAGAGAAATAACAAAAGAGGAGGTATATTAGGCATTGAGAGCATTGAAAGCAGGTAAAGCACTAATGATAGCTGGGTGTCATGTAGAATGCTTGTCAAAAGGTGGGGAGGCATTAGTGGAATGGATGGGTAGGTTGATGAATGTATTTTTTAAGAAAGGGAGGATCCCAGATGATCTGAGGAGTGAATGTGTAGTTTCACTTTTTATAGGGAAAGGATATATATATATATATATATATATATATATATATATATAATATATATATATATATATATATATATATATATATATATATATGAGTGCAGTAGTATTAGAGGAATTAGTTTTTTGAGTGTAACTGGTAAGGTATATGAAAGAGTGTTAATTGAGAGAATTAGGAAAGGTATCGGGAGATTGACTGAGGAAGAACCGTGTTGGTTCAGGACAGGAAGAGGATGTGTGGACCAGGTTTTGTGTGGTAAGACAGGTGTGTGAAAAAATCTTAGAGAAAGGTAGGGTCACATTTTGGGCCTTTACCGATTTAGAGAAAGTGTATGACAGGGTTGATAAAGTCATAGTCATAGTCATAGATTTTATTGCCAAATATTTAGTATATATACAGGAATAAATATGTACTTAATATTCAGAGGCACTAGCCTGCTGAGCAAGAGCTCCTTGGCAGGCAGTTTAATATACATTTCACATAATTTAAAGTATGACGGCAATAGTTAACAAAAGCTCCAACATAGCAATCTCATACTCATCTTGTATTAAAACAAAACAGTAGAATAAGTGGAAGTTTACTGATTGTGTTGAAGAGTTTTTACATGAATAGTAGAGCATGTGTGAGAGTCGGAAATGGTAAGAGTTATTGGTTTGAAGTGAATGTAGGGTTACGTCAGAGTTGTGTAATGTCGCTGTGGTTGTTTAATGTGTATGTGGATGGAGTGGTAAGGAAAGTAAATGAGAGAGTCTTAGATAGATGCTTGGAATTACTGGGTGATTATTGAAGGTTGTGGAAATTGAATAAATTGCTATACGCTGATGACAGCACTGGTGGCTGATACTGAGAATGAACTGAATCGTTTGGTGACTGAGTTTGTTAGGGTGTGTGAAAGAAGGAAGTTTCGATTGAACTTTGGAAAATGTAAAATCATGAAATGCTCAAGGTATGTTAATGTTGGTAGAGTTATGTAGGAGTGAATGGGGGGATTCTTGATGAAGTTGAAAGTTTTAAATACCTGTGGTCGCACATATCAAGGAATGGACGACTGGATACGGAGGTGAGTCATACAGTGGATGAAGCAATTATATGTCTTGGTGGGTTGAAAAGTGTGATGACAAATAGGTATTTGGAATGATTGCAAAGAGAAGGTTATATGAAGGTGTGATTCTGCCAACATCATTGTATAAAGCAGAGACTTGGTATGCGAGAGGAGGAAAAAAACAAGTTGAATGCATGAAGATGAGGTGTTTTAGAAGTATGATTGTTGTATTAAGAATAGTTAGAGTGAGAAACGAGGAGATCAGCAGAGAACGGGTGTTGAAAGAAGGCTTTCGGATAGATTAGATTAGAGAGTGTTGAGTTGGTTTGGACTCATGGAAGAGATGAGTGGGGAAAGAATGACGAAGAAAATGTGGAAGACCTATAATGAGATGGATGGATGGTGTGAAAAGGGCATTGGATGCACGTGGAATGTCAGTGGAGCAGGGAAGAGAGCATGCAAGAGATAAACAAACAAACAAACAAAAACATTTATTTCCATTTTGTACAATGGTTATTCAACATTAATAGTAACTTATAAGTAGACATGTAATTAAACTAACAAATAAGAGGGTTAGACATATAGTTAAATTAAATGTAGCTTTCATAGAAAATAATGGAGGAAGATTGTGCATAGGTGACACTGGCCAAAGAGATTTCTCGCACCTGCTAGCTCAGTGAACTGTGATAGACGGATGTGAGGGGAGTTGCCATATGATGATGCGGTTGGGGTAAATCAGCTGTGGCTATCGGGCCTCACTGTAGAATATCCTTGTATACCTTCCTTGAGGGTGACTTAAGCAGGGTGGTAGGGGGAGAAATGTGGGTACCCTTTATCCCCAAGGAGCTAAGAGAAGTAGTTGAAGTATGTGTGGATCATGGTGAATGTTTGTTTCTTGGCTCGGTCACCCCCTAACAGAGAGAATGAGGCCATATATATGTTGTACGTATCTCTTTGGTACTCGCGAGATAGAAAATTTAAAGGCCTGTCTCTTTATGAATATGTGTAATTTGACTCGAACACCCTTACAAGGAGGATTTCGGCCATTATGTATGTATGTATGTATGTATGTATGTATGTATGTATGTATGTATGTATGTATGTATGTATGTATGTATGTATGTATGTATGTATGTATGTATGTATGAAGGGAGGGAAGGGGCAAGTATATGTCCTCTGTGCACCTTGTGTATCGTAAAAGTCGACTAAATGTGGCGAAGCGGGGAGACTGGAAATCCCCCCACTGTGATTTCTTCCTGCAAGGGGTCAAGGTTTTTACCTGACTTAGCTTTCCCCTTATAAGGGATATTATGGCTTCTGTATACAGATATAGATATACATATCTGTATCTTTGTATGCAGAATGGATGAAGGAATGCATTATATTACCTTAAAATAATAACAGTAATATATATGAACATCAAAACATACATGTTATTTTTTTTAGTCTCACGTACATGTATACATATACACATACATACACATAGGCCGTATTCCCCTTTGTACGAAAGGTTGCCGAGTCAGAGCTCCTACCCAGTCATCAGTCAGCTAGTTCACCCTGTCTTACCCATCTTAGCTCCCTTAGGATAAAGGGTAGGCACGATTCCCCTCCCTGCAGCATATTTCTTGGGTCACCAGCAGGGTAAGTGGGCAAGGTTCTTTTACCTTTGGACCTGATTACCATAGATGGTTTACTCCCATCTTTTTAGATGTGAATTGGCAGTATTTGAATCAAGAAAGTAAAGGCTTAAGGAATTTGTTTTTTTTCATCGAAAATTGCAATAATCAGTGAACCGATTACACCGTTTGGTTCCGGTTTTACGTCACGGACTCCCTTTTCTACCAAGGGCTAGAACGGTTGCCTTCTTACGAAGGACTTGTTTTGGCAGATGTAATCGTTACCCTGAGTGCATGCCCTTGCTAACCTCAGACCGTGACGGGGCGCGAACCCTCGACCTGACGCCTCAGAGTCGCGGACGCTACCGCTTGAGCCACGGTGACTTTATGGACCGATTACACTAATAATTGTATATCGTAGCCTTGCTAGGATCGGTAATTAAAGTTTTCCAAGGTAATTAATCAAGTCCTCAAATTTACTAATCTTATTTACGTGAGTAACTTGGGACCACTGTATCTCAGTGGTAGAGTGCGCAAGTCGGGAAGTGACAAGCCTGACTAAACCGGATTCAATCCTGCGGTGGGTCGTTATGAATGGCATCCAGCCTTCACCCCTCTTTAGAGCTCTAACATAACTGTGTCTTCCCCCATTCGAATGGGAACTTGCTGTGACGCATAAAACACCATGGAAGGAAATTATATAAGTATGTTTTTATAGTATGTTATTTTCGGTTTTACGTCACGAACTCCCTTTTCAACTAAGGGCTAGGACGGCTGCCTTCTTGCGAAGGACTTGTTTTGGCAGATGTAATCGTTACCCTGAGTGTATGCCCTTACTAACCTCAGTCCGTGACGGGGCGCGAACCCTCGACCTTCCGCTTCAGAGTCGAGGACGCTACCATTTTGCCACGGAGACTACTAGTATGTTGTTTATAGTATAATTTTTTATATTTCTTTTTCTCATAAAGCCTTTTTAGGCTCTTTATTTTGTCTCTATGATGTTTAGAACTAATTTTCTAATCAATAAAATGGCTCTTGGCTGCATGCACCAGTGATGCTTATGTTAGGATTGTGGAAGTGCTAGTATGGGGAGGGTAACAATACCTGCTCCTTGTTCCCCTGCGTGTCCTAAGAGCGGCATTAATAGGACGGAGCAAGGGGACTGGAAATCAGTTTTGTAATTTCCTTCTAGAAGGAAATAAGTTTTTCTTTGAGTCAGCCACCCCAATAAAAGGGGGATTATGGATTTTGCATATCGATTGATTTATTATTATTATTAATTATTATTATTATTATTATTATTATTATTATTATTATTATTATTATTATTATTATTATTATTATTATTATTATTATTATTATTATCATTATTATTATTATTATTATTATTATTATTATTATTATTATTATTATTATTATTATTATTATTAGTGTCGTAAGAAAAGTTTAAGAAAGTCAAATGTTGTATTGTATGATCTTAAATCTCTCACATAGACGCCAAGAGCCGGTAGAGGGCAGAGTGCTTATCCTAAAAACCACCCACCAGGGAGTAAAGCATACACGAGAGCGTCAGTTAGAAGTTAGGCCTTGCTGGGGGCAGAACTACGATCTATATAAAAGTTTCCCCCTAAGGGGGCGGGGAACAGTGAGGTGTAGGAACGGAAGCTTTGAGACATTAAATAAGTGTAATCTCTTAATAACAAAGTTTAAAAAAGACGATGCATATCTGTTATCACCGACCATGCTACCAAACCTAATATTAAGACCTGTCTGTGTCATTCAGCTTTATCGTATGGAGGGAAGGTCCATACGTCATTATGATTATTATTATTATTATTATTATTATTATTATTATTATTATTATTATTATTATTATTATTATTATTATTATTATTATTATTATTATTATTATTATCATTATTATTATTATTATTATTATTATTATTATTATTATTATTATTATTATTATTAATATTATTATTATTATTATTATTATTATTATTATTATTATTATTATTATTATTATTCCTACTTGCTTTCATTAAAACGCATGTTCTCTCCATCTCTCTCTTTCTCTTTTTCAACCAAATAAATGCATAAGAGAGAGAGAGAGAGAGAGAGAGAGAAGAGAGAGAGAGAGAGAGAGAGAGAGAGAGAGAGAGAGAGAGAGAGAGAGAGAGAGAGAGAGAGAGAGAGAGAGAGAGAGAGAGAGAGAGATAGATAGATAGATAGATAGATAGTGAGAGAGAGAGAGAGAGAGAGAGAGAGAGAGAGAGAGAGAGAGAGAGAGAGAGAGAGAGAGAGAGAGAGAGAGAGAGAGAGAGAGAGAGAGAGAGAGAGAGAGAGAGAGAGAGAGAGAGAGGCAACATAAGGTGAGTATAAAGTTAAAATTTACAGCTCTCCCCAAGCATATAAGTAGACTGAATCTAATAAAGACTGTCTTAATTCTTTATAGCAATGAAGCGGTCCAAATGAGGACTCTCGACACTTGCATTCATTCCATGTTTATCTTCCCAAGATGCTGTTTTTTTTTCCATTAATTACTTTATTTTATTTTTTTATATATATACCTAATATTGGTGTAAGATTTAGTGTATGTACGTGAGTATGCATGCAAGATTTTAATCCTGACCTTGTTTTTTTTATTCATATAATGTTGTTGTTGTTCCGGTTTTACTTCACGGACTTCCTTTTCTACCAAGGGCTAGGACGGTTGCCTTCTTGTGAAGGACTTGTTTTGGCAGATGTAATTCTAACCCTGAGTGAATGCCCTTACTAACCTCAGACCGTGACGGGGCGCGAACCCTCGATCTGACGCCTCAGAATCGCGGACTTTGAATTATATAATATTTGCAATATTTCTGTGCTGGTTTTATCCTTTTGTGGTGTGCGTATGAACTGGACTTTAGTTTCTATTGTGTGTGTGTGTGTTTGTGTGTGTACATGACACAATATATTCCTGAATATGTATTTGCCTTGTGTGTATGTTTTCCTTATGTATGTGCGTGTATGGAATTGTTTCTTTTTTTTCCCTATTCTCCTTTAGTGTGTGATATTGTTATTTACTTGTTAAGGTTCGTCATCCAGCCCTAGGGTGTGTATGTGTATAAACACATACACACACACACACACACACACACACACACACACACACACACACACACACACACACACATACACACACACACACACACACACACACACAGAGTCTGTAAATTCATTCATGAATATGTTTGCAGATGATGCAAAGATTGTGAAGAAAGTAAAAAACGAGAACAATGGTAGAGAACTTCAGGAGGATCTAAATAATCTGCATGAGTGGTCAGAAAAGTGGCTAATGAAATTCAATACCTCAAAA